>JAKSZT010054494.1:1120203-1195524 GCA_026826555.1 Tolypeutes matacus | reverse complement strand
CTGAGTGGGAGAGAGTGTGGTCTACAGTGTGAACTGTGGTCTATGGTTGGTGGCAAGGCTCCAGGATGTGTAAGTTCATTGAGGGTGGTGGGCCACACTATGGGAGATGTTTGTGTGAGATGTGATGGGAGGTGTGGGAGGTGGGCAACATGGGAATCCCAGTGGGTTCCGTGTAATATTTTGGGTAATCTAAGCACCTCTTAAAATATATGTATATATATATAAACAACATTTTTGTAAGCAAATACACATATATGCATATATATTTATATATCATTTTGCAAATGTTTGTATGTATTGTGAGAATTTTGATTTTTACCCATAATAAAAAAATAATAAATAAATAAATAAAAAAGAAATCTTATATCTCAAAAATAAAAAGATAACCCATTTAAAAAATGGGTAAGAGATTTGAATAGATGTTTTTCCAAAGAGGAAATACAAATGGCTAAAAAGCACATGAAAAGATGCTTAACATCACTAGCTAATAGGGCAATGCAAATCAAAACTATAGAGCTATCATTTCACACCTATTAGAATGGCCACTTATACTAAAAAGTCAGAAACTACAAGTGTTGGAGAGATAGGAATGCTTATTCACTGTTGATGGGAATGTAGAATGGTACAGCCACTGTGGAGGACTGTTTGGCAGTTCCTAAAGACGTTGAATATAGACTTGCCATGGGACCCAGCAATACCATTACTAGGTATATACCCAGGAGAACTGAGAATAGTGACACAAACAGACATCTGCATACCAATGTTCATAGCGGTGTTATCCACAATTGCCAAAAGATAGAAACAACCTAGGTGTCCATCAACTGATGAATGGATAAACAAAGTGTGCTATATACACACAATGGAATATTATGGAGCTCTAAGAGGAAATGAAGTAGTGAAGCATATGACAACATATTAAATGTGTGTGATATTCACTTAACTCTGTTAAGACCACTGGAGAACATTATGCTGAGTGAAGCAAGCCAGACACAAAAGGACAAATGCTGTATGATTGCGCTATTATGAAGTTAATATAATATATTATGTAAACTCATAGAGTTAATAATTAGAATATAGGTCACCAGAAAATAGAGTGAGGGTAGAGAATGCAAAGCTGAGGGTTAATCTGTGCAGAATTGGTAAAAAGGTTGTTTGTAAATCTTTGGAAATGAATAGAAATGGTGAAGGCACATCATAGTGTTTGTAACTAGCAGAGCTATTATATGAGTATGGCAGTGGTTGAAAGGGAAAGTCTAAGGTCATATATATTATTAGAAGGAAAACTAAAAACGTAACATCAGACTGTATAACATAGTGAAATCTCATGTGAAATATGAATATTGGTAATATTGCATATATAAAACGTTTTTACAAAGAAAATAATAAACTAGAGAGACAGAAACAGAATAACAGCTATGTATGGCAGGAGAAGCATAGTAAGATTGATAAGTGATGGGTTTTTTGTTTGTTTTTTGTTAATATTCCATACAATGGAATATTACTCAGCTGTAAGAAGAAATGAAGTATTGACACATATGCATTACATATGTGACACATGTGACAACATGGATGAATCTTGAAGACCTTATATTGAGTGGAGTAAGCCAGTCACTAAAGGACAAATATTGCATGACCTCATGGATATGAACTAAAGATATTGAGCAGACTCACGAAGGTAGAGTCTGGAAGATAGGTTACCAGGAGATAGAAAGGGAGTAGAGAGTGTGAGCCAATGTCCAATCTGGGCAGAATCTATGATAAGTGGATGGTGGTGGTTTGGCAGTGGATGGGGGTGATGGTGGTGCAGCAATGCGAGTGGGTTCAATGGTGCTGGAGTGTGAGTGTAAGTGGGGTTGGGGGGTGGGCTGGGCTATCCATGGTGCTGGGGGTAAGGCTGGAGGAAGGAGTAGTAAATTCTGGGAAGGCTGAGGACTGCAGTTGAGATTACAACGGTGGTAGTGTTCTTTTTGCTCTATGGAAAGGGAGGGTTATTGGTGCAAGGTATCAGTGGTGGGAGATATGTGGGGAAGGATGCACCTGGGGCATGCCTTTATAGAATAAGAATGTGTTCATGTTGTCATAAGGTTTTATCTCAGTGGGTGGATTCCCACACAATAACCAACAAAATATTAAACTCCCATCCTGGGGAGTCCTGCTACATCCTCAAACAGAGTGGCAAGAATCTCTAGAGTATATAGGCAGTGCCTAATCAAAGAAAACACATCAATATGCAAAGCCTTTGATATTAATGCTTATTCTTCTGAACCTTATTCTTGTAAAATTGAAACTCATCCTAATAATAGCTATTGCCTAAGGGTTACCGCCTAAAAACCTCCTTGTCACTCAAATGTGGCCTCTCTCTAAGCCAAACTCAGCAAATAAACTCATCACATTCCGCCTGGCATGAGTCATGACTCCTGGGGATAAGCCTCCCTGGCACTGAGGGATTATTACCAAGTGCCAATCAGAGATGCATTTGGAAAAAGACCTTGACCAAAAGGGGAAACATTAAATACAAAAGAGTGTTTACAGCTAAGAGATTTCAAAGTGATTTGGGAGGTCATTCCAGAGGTTATGCTTATGCACATCTCAGGCAGATCTCACTAACTGCTTTGTTTACTATGTAAACAAAGCCTCAAACAGGAGTGCTCCCGAGCACTCTAGAGACATATGGACACTATAGGCAAGGCACACAACACCATCAGCTCTGCCATAAGGAAGAGCTTTCCCTTCTTCCCATTTATTTATTCATTTATTTGTTTATATCAGTGTGGGCCCGTGGAGTTTTATGTTATTCAGTGGCTTTAGTTATATATTTCTTAAGTGAGGGAGGGAGCCCAGTTTTTAGTTTCTAATTAAATGTGTGTGATATTCATTTAACACTGTTAAGACTGCTGTTTCTGAGCTGTTATAATGATTAAATGCATTTACATATGTGAAATCCTAATCAGATTTTAATATAGGGTTAGAGTCTCTTATGGAATTTTGAAATTTAAAAATGTGTATCAAAAGTTTTTTGTTAGCTTGTGGCATACCTATTTGGCGGCAGAAACAGATCTGAATTTTTATGAGATTATTTAGTTTTTATTTATCTGTGTGAATATTTATACTTTCACCTTAGAAATATTAATATATTTGATTAGTTGATGCTTCCCCAGACCCTGCTGGCAATAATTCAGAATTTAAAACAGGTTTGATTTTTCCTTTTATTGTAGGCACTTTCAACTATAAATGTTCTTCTAAGCACTGTTTTAGCTGCATCCCATAATTTAGTTTGGTATGTTGTGTCTTCATTTTCATTCATTTCAAAGTATTTTCTGATTTCCCTTTTGATTTTATTTTTGACCCATTGGTTATTGAGGAGTGTATTGTTTAGTTTCTACATGTTTGTGGGTTTCTCAGACATTTTTCTATTATTGATTTCTAATTTTATTCCATTGTGGCCAGAGAACATATTTGTGTTATTTCTATCCTTTTAAATTTATTGAGGTTTATTTTATGGCTTAACATATGAACTATCCTGGAGAATGTTCCATGTGCATTTGAGAACAATTATATTCTGTTATTATTGCATGGAGATTTCTATAGATATCTGTTAGTTTTAATTGGTTTTTAGTATTTGTCAAGTCGTCGGTTTCCTTGTTGGTCTTTTGGATTTTCTTTCAGCCTCCAAACCATGAGCAAATAAGTTCCCATTGTTTAACCTGACCCATTTTATGATATTTGCTTGAGAAATCCAGGGAAAGTAAAAACCTTCAGGTATTCTTTCTTCCCTTCTCTTTCCTTTCTGTGACTTCAAGGATGCATAGGTTGGTATGCTTCATGGTATCCCACAAGTCCCTTGGGCACTGTTAACTTTTTTCATTCTTTCTTTCGACTCCTCAGACTAAATAATTTCAATTGTCCTATTTTCAAGGTATCTGATTCCTTCTTCTGTATGTTCAAATCTGAAGTAAATACCTTTAATGACATTTATTTTATTTTATTTATTCAATTTTTAAAAGATTAATTTAATTTATTTATTCCCCCCCCCCCATTGTTTGTGCTTGCTGTCTGATCTCTGTGTCTCTTCATTGTGTGCTCATCTTCTATTTTAGGAGGCACCGGGAACTGAACCCGGGACCTCCCATGTGGCAGGCAGGTACCCAATCACTTGAGCCACCTCTGCTCCCCGCTTGTTGTGTCTCTCATTGTGTCATCTTGTTGCATCAACTCACCATGCCAGCTCGCTATCTTGCTTGTTTTCTTTAGGTTGTATCTGGAACTGAACTCGGGACCTCCTATATTGTAGGTGGGTGTCCAACTGCTTGAGCCACATCTGCTTCCCTTTAGTGAATTTTTTTTCTTTTTTAAAAATATATATATATTTTTAAAAGATACTTATATTACATAAATTGTTACATAAAAAAATATAAGGTATTCCCATATGCCCCACTCTCCAGTCCTCCCACTTTCCCCCACATTAACAACTTCTTTCATTAGTGTGGTACATTCATTGCAAATGATGAACACATTTTGGAGCATTGCCACTAAGCATGGACTATAGTTTACATTGTAGTTTACACTCTCTGCCACTCAATTCTGTAGGCTATGGCAGGATATATAATTGCCTGTATCTGTCACTGAAATATCATCCAGGTCAATTCAAAGTCCTGAAAATGCCCCCATATTACACTTCTTTTTCCCTCTCCCTGACTTCAGCACCTCCACTGGCCACTGTCTCCACATAAATGGTATAATTTCTTCCATTGCTAGAATCACAATAAGTTTATAGTAGAACACCAGTAAGTCTACTCTAGTCCATATTTTATTCACCAATCCTGAGGATTCTGGGATGGTGATGCCCACTCCACCTCTAATTGAGAGGGGCCTTTGATCCCATATGGCTGATGGATGGGAATCTCTTGCTTGCAGTTGTAGACTCTCTTGGATCCTTGGTGTGGTGGTTGTCCATCCTCATCTCCCCATCACTGTCCTGGGTGAGTCCAATGAACTGAAGAACAGATGCTGCGACTCTGCTGAGGCTCAGGGTCCAGCAAGCACATGGACAGCCCAGAGATTCAAGTCTCCTGGACATACACCTACCAACTCCAGCACCAACTATAGGGTCAAACAAAAGGGACAGAAGAGGCATGTGTAGAAAAGTCACATCTGAGTCCAACTCTGCCACACTCAGGAGCACAATCTCCAAAGTAGGGCCCACTGGAAAGGTACAAAACTCCGGAGCTATCTGCCATGACCATAGGACCTGGGTGTCTCCGGAGCCCTCAAGAGCCACTGTTTGGGGTAGTGTCCATTTTGGCCATCTGTGGGATCCTGCTGAGATGTGCATAAGTGTTACCTCTCTGATGACCTCCCAACTCACTTTGAAGTCTTGTAGCCATATAAACTCATTTGTCTTTACCTTTTCCTCCTTTTATTCATGGTCTTTTTCCAGTTGTATCACCAGCTGGTGCTTGGTAGTAATCCCTCAGTGCCAGAGAGGCTCATCCCCGGGAGTCATGTCCCTCGCTGGGGGGAGGGTAATACATCCACTGCTGAGTTTGGCTTACAGAGAGGTCACATTTGAGCAACACAGAGGCTCTGAAGAGGTAACTCTTAGGCACCCTACAACACTAGGCCAAGTTGCAAATTCAAAAGCAAAAGGCTTATAAGCATAGTCATCAATATCAAGGGTCCGTCAATGGACCATCCTTCTTCACTAGTCATTGCTAGTGATTGTTGCTGTTCCGTTAGAGAATATGGCAGAGCTCCCCAGGATGGGGATTCAACAATCCTTCAGCTGTTGTGTGAATCTCTACCCACTATGGCAATGCCCCATGAACATTTGAACATATTTATATACCTTATATGTATGCCCAGGTGAACTTCCTCCCATGTATCCCCCATCACTGACACCCCACACCATTGATCCTCCCCTGCCTTAATTGTAACCCTTCTGTGACCTAAAACTTCTTCAAAAATGAAGCCAAGAATGTTGCCAAATTTGATTAATAGGAAAATGAAATAATAATGATAGGTTTAAGCATAAGAAATAAAACATGTAATTTAGAAAAACTAAAACTAAAAGTTTAAAAGTGGGGTATTAAAAAATGAAAAATATTAAAAAAAATTTTTGGACGTTTTCCCTTTCATCACTGTAATATCTGTTGTTCTGTATGTACAGTGGCATTTTCCTCCATTTCTTCCCCAGTGTTTTGCTTTTCTTTTTTCTTTCTTTCTTTTTTTTTTTTTTTTTTGTCTTCAAAGAGGTTTTAGGTCACAGTAAAGTTACATACAGAATATAGGTGATTCCCATATACCCAACATCCTCCCCCCTTTCCCCCTTCTGTATTAATAACCATTCTACATGTAGATTGTACATTTGTTACAACTGATGTACAAATATTGAAACATAGCAACTAACCATGGTCAGTGGTTTACATTTTAGACCATATACTTTTATAGATTTTTGATGAAATTTAACATGGCTTTTATCCATCATTGCAAGATAATGCAGAACACTTCCATTGGCCCCTAAATACCCCTTCTTCCATCTATTTCTATTCCTCCCTCCCCCTCCCCTCGGGGTCCACGGCGACCACCAGGCTTCACTCCTTGAAGGACAAAGTTCATAGATATTTGCTACAACGCTGAGGTCTTGACACAATAGTCTGTCCTCCCCTATTAGGAACTGCCCATGCTCTTGAGAGAAACTTTCCCCTCTGTTGAGAACATATTGGGCCTACCAACATGGGAGTCCAACTCCTTCCCACTCATTATGTGGGTCACCCCCCACTGATACAGCACACTATGACAAAATGATCACTCGCACATTCTCTTGAAGACTGCCCCAGGTGTGCCCTGTCCCAAATGCTCCCCCATTCAACACCTTAAACCAGTAACCCTTCCTTGTCATATTGCCAAAAGGGTAAATTAAGAAATTTAATTTCTTAAATTTTTAATTTAAGTTATTATAATTTTGAGCTTCAGAATTTCTTTTTTGGTTCTTTTAAAATTCTTCCCTCTTTATTGGATTCCTCAGTTTTTTCATATGTCAGTTTCCTTATTTCCTTTAAATCTTTGTCCATGTTTTTCTTTAACTCATTGAGCTTATTTACGAGAGTTAACATCTTTGATTAGCTGTTCCAATGTCTGGGTTTCCTTAGGGATCATTTCTGTTACTTTATTTTGTTTCCCTTTATGGGCAATTTCTTCCTGTTTTTATGCCTTGTGATTTTTTTGTTGAGTCTAGATATTTGAATATTTTTATATGTTAACTCTGGAAATCAGATTCTCCCCTTTTCCCAGGGCTTGCTGGTTTGTTTTATTTTGTATTTAGATCGTTGAAGGCATTAGTATATACTGGCTTTCCTTCAATGTTTAGCTCAGGTTATATTGAGACTATTGACACTATAGGTCAGCCTAATATGACATTTTAGAGTCATCTCAGGTCTTTCTGAGTATGTGTTTTGCTCTAGGCATGTGTGGTAGCTTTCAATTCTCATTATGCATGGATGATCCTGGGTGTTCTAATCCCCCACTCCCCAAAAAGACTCTCTTCCTACCTTCTATCATATGTCTCAAATGCATTTTGTTTGCCCCAGGTGGCTCTGATTTGTTCAGTTTCATGCCACTTCTCTGCACCACTTCTCCACCCCAAGTGAGTTCGGATTAGGCAATACAGATGAGCACATTGAGTCAGTCTTTTAGGGGGCCACCAAACAGGTTTGAACAGACATATGAACACACAAAATTTGCATATTATGTTTACTCAGTTCCTTCCATAACCAGATACCAGGGACCCATACTGGGAATATGGAAGATTGTCCAACAGATGCATCCATGTTGAGGTAAGCAGGTAAGCTAGGGCAAGTAAAACTTCCATGCAACTTTTCTACGATTTGGAGTTTCCATTTTTCTTGGTTACTCTTTACCTTTGATTGCTTTCCAGAGTTCTGGAAATGTTAATTCAGACAGTTTCTGCTTGTTTTACCAAGTTTCTGTAGGGGGACATGCATTTGGACTTTCTTACTCTGCCATCTCACTTCTTTTTTGAAAGAGAGCTTTGCTCAGTATAGGATTCTTGGTTGACAGTTTTTTTCTTCAAGCACTTTGAATATGTTATCCCTCTAACTTCTGGCCTCCATTGTTCTGATGAGAATTCAGCTGTTAATCTTATTGAGTTTCCCTTGTATGCAATGAGTCACTTTTCTCTTGCAGTTTTCAAAGCTTTTCTCCTTGTCTTAGACTTTCAGCATTTTCACTATGATGTGTCTGCTTGTGGATCACTTTGCATTTATACTACTTGCAGTGCATGGAGATTCCTGGATGTACAGGTTGTTTTCAATAAATTTGGTACATTTTCTGCCATTATTTCTTTAAATATTTTTTATTCTTTCTCTCTTCTCCTTCTGGCACTCCTATTATGTGCATTATGGTGCAATTTATGGTGTCTTATATTTCTCTAAGCTCAGTTCATTTTGTAAAAATATATTTTTATTAGAGAAGTTGTGAACTTACAAAACAATCATGCACATGTGTAGAATTCCCATATAACACTCCTCCATCAACACACCACACTGTGGTGGAACATTTGATATGGATTATGAGATAATATCAACAGACTCTTACCACTAACCATGGTCTATAGTGTACATTTGGCACACTTTTTCCATACTCCCCCATTATCAACACAGTACATTGTTGGCACAGAAGCATGAATATTATAGTATTGCTGTTAACCACAAATATAGGTCACTCCAGTTGTATATTTCCCATGCTTCTCCACATTCCCACCAACCTGCAATAGTGACGTACGTCTGCTCTAGCTCGCAAAGGACACTCTTGCATCTGTACCATCAACCACAATTCTCATCCACCTCTGGGTTTACTTTGTTATTCTGTCCCTAGATTATTCTCTAGCTTTCTTTCAATTGATATTTACATCCCTAGTCTACCCTTTCCACCCATATACCCATTTATAAACCAGCGGTTACTCATTATAATGTGTTACCATCAACCCTATACATTTCCACACTTTTACAGTAAAGTTAATCAAAATTTCCATATACTTTAAGCATCAGTAGTCCATCTCAGCCCTCCTCTTATCTCCTTTAAGAATCCATCACCTACTACCAGATCTTGAAGATGTTTTCTTCGAGAAGCTTTATGGGTCTTGCTTTTATATTTCGGTGTTTTTTTTTTATCCATTTTGAGTTATTTTTTTGTGTAAGGTGTGAGATAGGGGGTCCTCTTTCCTTCTTTTAACTGTGGATATTCTAGTTTTCCCAGCACCATTTGTTGAATGGACTGTTCTGCCTGAGCTGGGTGGGTTTGACAGGCTTGTCAAAAATCACTTGACCATAGCTTGTGAGGGTCTGCTTCTGAACCATCAATTCAGTTCCATTGGCCTATGTGTCTGTGTTTATGCCAGTACCATGCTGTTTTTACCACTGTAGCTAGGTAATATGATTTAAAGCACAAAAATGAGAGTCTTCCAACTTTGCTTTTCCTTTTTAAGATGTTTCTCGCTATTTGGGACCCCTTACCCTTCCCAATAAATTTATTAATTGTGTGTTTTCCATTTATTAAAAAAAAATACTGGTAGAATTTTCATCAGGATTGCATTGAATTTGTATATCAATTTGGGTAGAATTGACATCATAATGATATGTAGTCTTCCAATCCATGAACATGGATTGTTCTTCCAATTATTTAGGTCTTTTTAAAATTTCTTTTAACAATGCATTATAGTTTCCTGAATACAAGTGCTTTACATTCTTGGTTAAGTTTATTCTTAAATATTTGATTTGTTTAGTCACTATTGTAAATGGAACTTTTCCTGACTTCTTCCTAAGAATGCACATTATTGGTGACTTTTAATGTCTATTTCATCTGATTTAGGTATAGCTACTTTGGATTTTTTTGTTATTATTGCATGCATAGAATATCTTTTTCCAGCCTTCCACTTTCAATCTATTGGTATGCTTGGGTCTAAGTTGGGTCACTTGCAGACACCATAAGATGGCTCATATTTTCTTATCCATTCTGCCAGTCTGTGTCTTTTGATTGGGGAGTTTAATCCATTAACATTCAATGTTATTAATGTAAAGGTAGTTCTTATTTCACCCATTTTGACCTTTGGGTTTTTATATGTCATATTTTATTTTCATCACTCTTTTGAGAATTTTACTATATAATTTTAATTTATAGACTCTCTTCCAAGCCTCTTTCTCCTGTCTTTTCAGACTGTAGCACACCTTTAGTATTTCCTGCAAGGCTGGTCAATTTGTTATAAACTCTCAGTTTTTGTTTATCTGTGAATATTCTAAACTTGCCCTCAATTTTGAAAGACAGTTTTGCTGGATATAAGATTCTTGGCTGGAAGTTTTCTCTTGCAGTATTTTAAATATATCATACCCACTGTCTTCTTGCTTCCATGGTTTCTGAAGAGAAATCAGTGCTTAATTTTATTGGGTGTCCCTTATATGTTATGCATTCCTTTTCTCTTGTTGCTCTCGGAATTCTCTCTTTGTCTTTGTCTTTGACATTTGACATTCTGATTAGTATGTGTCTCAGAGTTGGTCAATTTGGATGGAGTACATTGTGCTTCTTGGATATCTATGTCCTTCAATAGGGTTGGGAAATTTTCTACCGTTATTTCTTCAGATATACCTTCTTCCCCTTTTCCCTTCACTTCTCCTTCTGGGACACCCCTGACATGTCTGTTTGCACATCTCTTGCTGTCGTTTTATTCCCTGAGACCCTGTTCGTTCTTTTCCATTCTTTTCTTCATCTGTTCTTTTGTATGTTCACTTTCAGAGGCCATTTCTTCAAGCTCACCAATCCTTTCTTCTGCCTTCTCAAATCTGCTGTTATATGATTCCAGTGTATTTTTATTTCATTTATTGTGCTTTCATTCCATTAAGCTCTGCTATTTTTCATGTCTGCTTTCAAATTCTTCTTTGTGCTCATACAATGTCTTCTCAATATCCTTAATCTCTTTAGGAATCTCATTGAATTTATTAAGGACATTTGTTTGAACATCTATGATTAGTTGTCTAAACTCCTTTATGTCATCTGGAGGCCCATCTTGTTCCTTTAACTGGGCCATATCTTCCTGTTTCTTGGTATGGATTGTAATTTTTTGTTGGTGTCTTGGCATCTTGCTTACTAGATGCATTTATTCTGGGTGCAGTTTCTCTCTTTAGTTTAGGGTTTTCTTGCACATTCTCCCTTGCTGGTTGTGTAGTAGGATCCAAGGATGTGTTTGGTGCTGTGAGCTGTGGAGGCTCAAGCTGCCCACATTGCCCCAGGGACTGATGAAACGTCTCCCACCTTTCTCCTTTGCAAGGATATAGCCACAGCCATATGTAATAATCGAAGTCATGCAGACCTAGACTGCAGTTGCCCAGAGAGACTGATGAAGCTTCACGTCCCTTCCTCCCTTGCCTGGGGCAGGGATGGAGCTGCAGGTATGGGCAGCATTCTATACCATGTGGGTCCAAAATGACCACAGTTGCCCCAGTAGACTTCCAACTATTCTGTGTGTGCCAACTGAATGTACCTGCAGCTACTTAGACAGGCTGGCGCAGGTCCCGCCAGCTTCCTCCCTGCCTGAGGTGGGGCTGAAGCCTAGGCTAGGGCTGCAGTCCAATCTGGGTGGAAAGAAGCCGGTTGCTACCATCACTGTGATTTTTATTCAGCTCTACTTCCCCTCATGCTGGGGGCATAGTCAAAATGGTGGCTACTGACTTCATTCTGACTTGGACAGGCTCAAACTTTGGCTGTTCTTAGGGTTATAATTCAGCCAGCTGAATTTACTAATCAGTAGCTGAAGTCAGTGGCCAATCGTCTCTTCTTCCCCTATTTTTGGGAAATGGAGCCTCCAACTCCAGTCACAGAATAGTTCCTGAGGCTGCTTGTGATGCCAGAGTAGGATGATCACTGGCCTTTGCGGCATGGCCTGTATTTTCCCAGAGAGGCTGGCGGGGGTCTCCCCAGCTTCCTCCCTGCCGGAGGTAGTGCTGAGGCTTAGGCTAGAACTGGAATCTGATCCAGATGGAAATAAGCCAGTCCCTACAAGCATTGTTATTTTCAGTTTAACCCGCTTCCCCTCATGCCAGGTGCAGAGTTAAAATGGTGGCTACCAGCCTCTTTCTGACTTGGACAGGTTCAAACTTTAGCAATTCTTAGGATTATACTTTAGCCCACTGAATTTACTAATCAGTAGCTGAAGTTGGTGCCCAACCATGTCTTTCAATTTTTGGAAAGTGGAGCTTCGAATTCCAGCCACAGAATAGCTCCCAAGGCAGCTTGTGCTACCAGTGGAGGCTGGGTACTGGCCTCCATGGCATGTTACTCATGAATCTTCTCTGCATATGGGCAGTCTCCTCCTTGCATTCTTTCAAGGATGTTGCAGAATGCTATTCTGGTCTCCTGGAGTCCCTAAACAGGTGCTTTAGATAGCTCTGGGTGATTACTAACTGCCCCGTAGCCTGAGCTGACTCTGGGAGCTCCTTACTCTGCTGCCATCTTGCTTGTTGTCCCTCATTTCATTTTTATCCATTCTTTTTCTCTCTGTTCTTAGGATTGTATAATCTCTAGTGACCTATCTTCAAGTTCACTGATTCTTTCTTCTGCAAGTTCATTTCTAAAATTAAACCAGTCTCTCTAGAGAATTTTTCTTTCAGTTTATTGTCTGTTTCAACTCTAGAATTTCCATTTGGTTCTTCTTAAATAATTTTTATCACTTCAGTGATATTTTCTATTTGATGAGACATTGTAATCAAACATTCCTTTACTTCATTAAGTATGATTTCCTTTCATTTCTTGAATATATTTACAATAGCTACATTGAAGTCTTTGTCTGTTAAATCTAATATCTGGGCCCTATCACCAGTAGTTTCTTTTGCCTCTGCTATTTCCCTGTATATAGGTCACTGTGACAGTCTGAGATTATTTTATGAATCCCCAAAATAGAAAGGTTATGGTTTTAAACTAATCTATTCCTGTGGGTATGGTACCTTTTTTTTTAATTTTTAATTTATTTTTATTGTGGGTAAAAATCAAAATTCTCACAATACATACAAACATTTGCAAAATGATATATAAATATATATGCATATATGTGTATTTGCTTACAAAAATGTTATTATATATATATTTTAAGAGGTACTTAGATTACCCAAAATATTACACGGAACCTTTTAATTGTATTAAATTCAGTTGGGAGTCCTTTGATTAGATTACTTGATAATATCACTTTAGGGCTTTTGTTTGTATTATGTCATTGGGGCATGATTCATGTTACATCTCAACTCCCTTGTTGGGTCTGATAAAAATGGAGTCAAAGAGATAGACACACACAGATACAGGAAAAGGAAGCCACCATATTTGATCCTGCCATCTGAGAGAGGACTAGATGGTCACTTATGCATGAAGCCCCCAATTGGCTTGGCCCATGGAGCAGCTCAAGAGGAGATGTCCTGGAGGGGAAGTTTGAGACCTTAGACAGAGATCAGTGGCCATCTTGCTTTGCCATGAGCCTGGACAACAGAATCAACAGTAGCTTACTTTGGTGAGAAAGCACCTCTTATGGTATCTCAGCTTGGACTTTTCATGGCCTTGTAACTGTAAACTTTTATTCCAAATAAATGCCCTTTTAAAAGCCAACCCATTTCTGGTACTTTACATTGGCAGCCCTTTGGCAAACTAAAACAGTCACTTTTTTTGCATTCCTCATAATTTTTGTTGTCATTTGGATATTTGAGGCAACATATTGTAGCAACTCTGGATACTGATTCCCATCTGAGGCTTGTTTTTGTTGTTATCTGCTTGCTTATTTGCTTAGTGACTTGGCTAGACTAGTTTATTGAGGTCTATTTTCCTTGCAGTGTGTAGCCTTTGATGTTACTCCTCAGAGGCTGTAGCATTTGGTATGTGCACAGTCTTTCTTGGATAGCATTGATTTCAGCAGGATTTTCTTTGAATATCTCTTTCTCAGATCTCTCTGCAAAGTGTCTACCTCTGTTGGTAACACACCCAGTTGTTAGGCTCCACTGATTACTGCCCAATAGCTCTATTGTTTTTGAAAGTTCTCCAAGGCTTGAGTTGCCTCACAGTCTGATCCAATTAAATTTTCACCCCTATTCAGTGGTAGGTTTTTTATTTTTAATGCCTGTCTGCTTTATTTATTTTTTGAACAATATATGAGTAGGAATACACACAAGACGGGACAAACATAAGTTTGAGGTAAATACCCTTTCCCCAGCTGTTGCCCAGTTAATCTTTCTAAACCATCATGGCGCCTTTGTCATGGGTCATTGTCCTGTAAAGCCCACAATCTGTCCCTTGCACACCAATTAGATCCCAGGTGCTTATGTATTACAGTCAAAATTTGCACTTTCAGGCCCCACTTCGTGACCAATCTTATTTCCTACTACTATGACTTTCTTCACTTTCTTCACTGGTCCAAATTCCACCAATTCATCCTCCAAGGTCCAGTTCAAACACCCCTTTCTTTATTTAGCCCCCCTCCCCATTATCACAAGGGGAAAGGCTCCTCACTTTTCTCAATTTCCAGAGCTTTATTTAAATTTTTTTCTTCTGATAACATATATAAAACCCCAAATTTCCCAAATTAACCACTTTCAAATATAAAAATTCAGTGGTATAAATTAGTTTCACAACAGTGTGCTACAATCATCACCATTCATTACCAAAACTTTTCCATCACCCCAAACATAACTCCTTATTCCCTACTCCCACCCCAGCCTCTGGTGAACTATATTCTGCTTTCTGACTCTCTGGATTTGCATACTCTATTAATTTCATACAATACAATATTTGTCTTTTTGTGCCTGGTTATTTCACTCAATATGAGGTTTTCAGGGTTCATCCATGTTGTCACATGTATCAGAACTTCATTTCTTTATATGGCTGAATAATATTCCATTGTATGTATATACCACATTTTATTATCCATTCTTATGTTGATGGATAGTTGGGTTGCCTCCATCTATTGGCAATTGTGATTAAGTCTTCTATGAACATCAGTGTGAAAATATCTGTTCAAGTCCCTGCTTTCAGTTCTTTGGGTTATATACCTAGATGTGGGATTGTTGGATCATATGGTATTTCTATATTTAATGTTCTTTGGAATCATCAAACTGTTTTCTACAGTGGCTGCACCATTTTACATTCCCACCAACAATGTATGATGTTCCTATTTCTCCACATCATCTCCATCATTTGTTATTTTTTTTAAATAGTAGCCATTCTAATGGTCATGAAATTGTATCTCATTGTGTTTTTGATTTGCATTTCTCTATTGGTTAATGATGTTGAGCATCTTTTCATATGCTTATTGGTCATTTGTATATCTTCTTTGGAGAAATGTCTATTCAAATCTTTTGCCCATTTTTAATGGACTTGTTTGTTTTTCTGTTGTTGAGTTGTAGGATTTCTTTATGTATTCAAATATTAATCTATTGGATATGTGGTTTCCAAATATTTTTTCCCATTCTGTATGTCATCTTTTTACTTTCATGATGAAGCCCTTTGATGCCCCAAAGTTTTAAATTTTGATGAAGTCCCATTTATCTATTTATTTCTTTTGTTTTTCATGCTTTGGTATAAATTCTAACAAACCATTGTCTAACACAAGGTCTTGAAGATGTTTCCCTATGTTTCTTCTAGGAGTTTTATAGTTTTGTTTCTTATATTTAGACCTTTGATCCATTCTGAGTTAATCTTTATGTATGGTGTGAGGTCGGGGCCCACCTTCATTCTTTTGCATATGTATATCCAGTTTTCCCACCACCATTTGTTGAAGAGATTATTCTCTCCCCATTGCGAGGACTTGGCACCATTGTCAAAAAAATTGGCCATAGATGTGAGGGTCTATTTCTGAACTTTCAATTTATTCCATTGGTTTATATGTCTGTCCTTGTGACAGTACCATGCTGTTTTGATTATTGTAGCTTTGTAATAAGTTTTAAAACCAGGAAATGTGAGTCTTCCAACTTTGCTCATTGTCAAGAAGGTTTTGGCTATTTGGGGCCCTTTGCCCTTCCATATAAATTTGATGATTGTCTTTTCCATTTCTGCAAATGAGGGTGTTGGAATTTTGATTAGGTTTGCATTGAACTGTAAATCACTTTGGGTAGAATTGACAACTGGACAATATATAGTCTTCCAATCCATGAACATGAGGGTTTTTTGGTTTTTTTTAATCTTTCAGCAATATTTTGTAATTTCCCACATATAAGTCCTTTGCCACTTTTGTTAAATTTATTCCTAGATATTTGATTCTTTTCATTGCTATTGTAAATGGAATTTTTGCTTGATTTCCTCTTCAAATTGTTCATTACTAGTGTATAGAAACACAACTGATATTTGTGTATTCATCTTGTATCCTGCCCCTTTGGTGAATTAGTTTATTGCCTCTAGTAGCTTTGTTGTGGATTTTTTCAGGAATTTTTATATATAGGATCATGCCATCTGGAAATAAGGAAAGTTTTACTTTTCCTTTCCTATTTAGATTCCTTTTATTTCTTTTTCTTGCCTAGTTACTCTGGCTAAAACTTCCAGTACAATGTTGAATAACAGTGGTGAAAGCAGGCTTCCTTGTTTTGTTCCTGATCTTAGGGGTACAGGAGTAGTTTTTGAGTCAAGTGTTTGAGGTTTGTTCTAACCCAGAGAGCTTTTCTGACTCTTTCCCTGATTCTCTCTAGTGAGTTAGCTGGCCTGTGGTTTATCTTGTTGCTCTCATAGAATTATCAATCTCCTCCTAATTGCTTACTGCCAAAATATCCATTATTTCTAAGCGCACCCTCAGGCTTGAACTTTCCCACACTGTTTCAAGTAAATTCAATTTCTTTGGGGATAGCTTCAGAGTTCTCTGTTGTTATGGACTGTCTCTGGGCACTGGGTGCGTGTGGTAGCCTCTGGTTTTCTACCTTGCTTCTTCTGGTGTAGATCTTCCACATTATGAGTACAATGCCTGGTGTAGAGCCTGTGCTCTATGAGTGGGAGCTGGGTGGAGAAAGGGAGTCCTGACTTCTTGGCCACACTGACCAGGAATTTAGCCTCTTCAACTTGGAGTTGGAGGAGATAAGAAATGTTGGCAGCTTGCCCCTATCACTGAGATAGGTTAACTCTTTTTTTTTTTTTTTAGCTTTCTAATATGCTTTTTTTTTTCTCTCATGTTTTTTTTATTGTAGGTAAAAATAAAAATTTTCACAATACATACCAACATTTGCAAAATGATCTATAAATATATATGCATATATGTGCATTTGCTTACAAAAATGTTATTTATATATATATATAAATATATTTTAAGAGGTGCTTAGATTACCCAAAATATTACACAGAACCCACTGGGATTCCCATGTTGCCCACCTCCCACACCTCCCACCACATCCCACACAAATATCTCCCACAAGTGTGGCCCACCACCCTCAATGGACTTAAACATCCTGGGGCCTTGCCACCAACCATAGACCACAGTTCACACCGTAGCCCACACTCTCTCCCACACAGTTCTGAGTGGTGTGTGCTGATTTAAAATGGCCTACATCCGTTGCCATAAAGGTACTCAGGACAACCTCCAACTCCCAAAGAAGCCCCTGTATTTCAACTGCTCATCCCCTCCCTGCCCCAAAAGTGTCAAGTGGCCACTGGATCCACCTCATTGTTATAATTTCTTCTTGATTGGGAGTGGAGGGGAAAGGGAAATTTGTCTTCTTTGCCACACCCTTCCAGAATGGAGCATCTGTTAAACCTAGCAGGCAGAGGGAGGGAGTAGGTCATGAATGAAGTGCCAGACTCTTGCTGTTCTTACTGAGTTTTAGTAAATTTTCTTGAAGAAATATTTCTTCATTTGCTGTGTGCCCTTAGGAAAAATTGTAGGGCCTTTAAATGATTGTTTTTTGAAAAATAATTTTCACCAATTATGCTTATTTTGCTGGGGTGGGGGCCCATGGTTCTCTTCACACTGCCGTCCAGAAGTGTAACTCCTCCACTTCTATTTTTAACAAACTGCTGCTTTTTTTTTTTTTTTAAAGATTTTATTTATTTATTCATTTATCCCCCCCTTGCTGCTTGTGCTCGCTGGGTCAGCCAACCACGCCGTGCGGGCGGGCCCGCCCTCACCAGGAGGCCCCGGGAACCGAACCCGGGGCCCCCCATATGGCAAACGGGAGCCCTACTGATTGAGCCACAGCCGCTTCCCCAAACTGCTGCTTTGTGTGAGCAATTTTATGGTTCAGTGGATCAGAGAGCACTCAGTTCATGAAGACCAGTTTGGCTTGTATGGTTACTTTGTGTCCCATGGTCAGGTAGTCAGTCTCTACCAGGGCCCAGTAGCAAACCAAGAGGTACTTTCCAAATGGAAAATATTTGTCAGTGAAGGAGGGTATGGCCTTATTCCTAAACCATAGTGGTCTTCACAGTAATTTGCTATTGCACTTGTCAGAGGTTTTTTTTTTTTTATAGCATCTCTGCCACAGGCATTTTGGATAACATTGGATCTATTGGGTCATAAGACCCAAATGGCAGATCAAATTGCACCACAACTGAGATCTGCTTCAAAGCCCTTTCTTTTTCTGGGCTTCACTCAAAACTGTAGCCCTGCAGGGTTTCTGGTAAATGGGTCAGAGCAGCAAACTCTAATGTGGTAAATATTACTTTTAAAATCCAAAGATATCCACCAATTATTGTGCCTCTTTCTTCATGACGGACAGTACAAGTTGCAGGGATTTATACCTCACTTTATAAGGGATACCCAGACATGCCCCATACCACTGGACCCTTAAAAACTTCACCAATGTGGCAGGTCCCTGTACTTCCACTTCCACTTCCCTTATCCTCTGGCACACATATGTCTTGCTAAGGTACTTAGGGTGCATCCTATTTCCTGTTCACTTGGTCCACTTAGCATAATGTCATCAATGTAATGGAACAGTGTGATGTTTTTTGGGATATCAAGACAATCAAGTGTCCTCTTGCAAGCAGAAGAATTGATATAGCTCTAGGAAAACAGTATAGTTATATTGTGTCTGCCCTATAAATGTTAATTGTTTCTTATTTTGCTTATTAATTGGAATGTAAAAGACTGTATCTTCGAGGGCAATAGCTGCATACCAAGAGAGATGCCACATATGGAACTCCAGTTACAATTGGTGTCACTTGATTAAGTTTGTGATCACTTACTCTCATTTTCAACAACCCATATCGTTTGTGGTTTAACAAACAGGTGAGTTAAATGGAGATTTGGTAGAATTTACCTTTACAGCATCTTTCAATGTTTGACATGGCATTGATGTCTGCACTACCCTAGATCACAATATTGCTTTTAGTTTACTATGATGGTAGGGGTGGGGGCAGTTCCAGGGGCTTCTACTTGGCTCTTCCTACCATAATAGCCCTCACTCCGTGGGTCAGGGAATCAATGTGGGAATTCTGCCAGTTAATAAGTATATCTATTCCCATTATACATTTTGAATCTTGGGGAATAAGCAAAGGACAGATCCTTATTCCATTGTAAGACATTTTTTAGACCAAGACTCCATTTATCACCTGAATTCCATAGGTCTCCTACTCTTATTAGGGCACCTTGGTGGTATTTCAGGTGTGTAGGGTTCAGCATATGTTCAGAGCCAGTATCTGGCTGGCTTTTGCCCTTTTGCCCAGGTAGTTACCCTAATAAATTGCCACAAAACCCTTAGGGGAAGATTCATGATACGTAACTGTGGCTGCATTACAGGTTCCATCCTCGGTCAAGGGGCTGTGTCTGTGAGATGGTTTAGGAATGGAAACTGTGGAAGAGGCTGTGAATTTCTTCTATGGTGACAGAAGTTAGGTTTCTGCCCAGCACACCTATGTGTCAAGCAGAACTTTAGTAGGCTGACCATATATTTTATTTTTTTAGGCCCCTGTGATCAATTAGCCATTGCCACAAATCCTTGTGGGTTAAAACACTCAGGTTACCATTCTGTCCCTGTGTATTTGGTTCCTGCCTTGTCCTCAATGGTTGTGTTATCACCTGGACTTTACCATTTTGGGATCCCATCATTCTCAATTCCATTACAGGGTACCCAATTCCATGGCAGCATCACTCATCATTATTTCTTGCCTTCAGAGTATGGCTACTCCTGAGCTTGTCAAGGATGCAGGTGGGTGCTCCCTTTACCAATATCTTTTTATCAATGTTTTTAAAAAATTTGCAACAATCATAAACATACAGAATATGTATGGAAAAGCAGCAAGTGCAAATAACTTTTTCCTGAACCATTTACAAGTAAGTTGTCAACCTGCTGCCTATTCACTCCCAAACACTTAAGTGTGTATTTCCTATAAACAAAGTCATTATCCTACATAATTGTGTCAACCTTCAATATCAAGAAACTGACATTGATACATTATTACTATCTAATCCTCAGACCCCATTCAAATTTTGCCAATTGTCCCAATAATGTCTTTTGGAGCAAAAGGATTCAGGACAGAATTATGCATTGCATTAAGTTGCAATGTTCTTCAGTCTTGTTTAGTCTGGAATGGCTCTGCAGTGCTCCCCTGACTATCAAAATCTTAAAACTTTTGAAGATTAATAGTTATTTTGTAGACTGCCCCTTGAATCAGATTTTTCTGATATTTCCTCATGATTAGATTCATGTTATACATCTATGGTGGCTTTCTAATGTATCAACTGGCTAGGCTGAATAACATTTCCCAGAATTCCCTTTCCTGCATGTTTCTGATTAGGGTGGGCAGCAAAAGAGATTCTTGTGGGAGATTTGGAGGATGGAAGTGAAACAGCAGCCATTTTGTAGCTCACAACACATTGTCACTTATCTCTGGTTCGCCTTATTGGTGTGGGGCAACATCTGGCCTTGTAATTGCTCCACCTTCCCCCAGATCCTTCTTCAACTTCTCCAAATCGAGGGCCAGGTATGTGTTCAGCTCCATGATGAAGAGCCCAGTTTCTGCAGGATACCCCCACCACTAAGGTGAGAGGCAAAAAGAACTGCTGATTTATGCTTGTGGGTTCCAGCTTGTCCTTGCTCTCCCCAACTTTACATCTATCTTCCCTTCCCAACTGCCTGAACTATGGACTTCAAGCTCCAGAATCGGATGGAAGGACAACAGTCTTGCATAGACTGCTTAACCAGCTCTCACAATTGCTTAAGGTAAAATCTTTAACAAATCTATCAATCATCTATCTATCTATCTATCATCTATCTATCTATCTATCTATCTATCTAATTATCATCTATCCATCTATATATCTATCCATCCTACTCCCAGACACAAACTCTATCCTCATTAATCACATATTCCATATTTGTGAATTCACCTACTTGCTTAAATTTATTTGTAACCTCCAAATCAATACTTGTAAATTCATAAATATGAAGAATTTGTTACCTGCTGTGCACATTCTCAGCTGAGGTTGAATATGGCAAGATGCTGGCTGTCTTCTTGTTTTAGCTCTCATACTGTAAACATTCACAGTATAGTTAATGCTACATTTTTCACATTTTTATTCTTTTTGTTGGTGACTTTGCTGTTTAAAATAACCTCCAAGCATAGTGCTGAAGTGCTGTCTTCTGACGAGCAAGAAGGCTGTGACGTGCCTTACAGAGAATATACATGTGCTAGATAAGCTTTGTTCAGGCATGAAGAATAGTGTTATTGAATGTAAGTTCAATGTTAGTGAATAAATAACATCTATTAAATAAAGTGTCTTTAAACAGAAACACACATAAAACAAGGTTATTTATTGATTTATTGGTGAAAATATTGTGACCAGAGGTTTGAAAATGCACTGAAGCTGTGTTTTCCCTAGTAGCAATGGTTCAGTATTCTCTAATTCAGTGTCCACAGCAACTTTATAGAACATTATATCCTTCTCTCATTGAACCCTGACCTATAGAGCATCTTTGCAGGAATATCACAGAAATGATGCTGCATTATTTGCATCACATCCCGTCAGGTGATGAACAATTTCCATTTGTCTCATTACTGATGATGTTTACTTTGTTCACTTGACTAAGATGGTGTCTGCCAGGCTTCTCCACTGTGAACTTATTCTTTTTATCTTTTGTAATTAATAAGTATTTTGTGATGAGGTACTTAGAAACTATGTAAATAAACTCATTCCTCATAACATTTAAGTTTATTTATTTCTATCAGTGTGGACTAATAGTTTTCTAATTTTATTTAATTATTTGTTACTATTATTACTTTGACGATCAAACTGTTACTGATTTGGCCAGTGGGAACCCCTTCAAGCTGATTTATTTTTCCTTTTGATGTGCTCTCATCATTTTTTGAGCGCTTCCTTACTTTCTGGCACAAAAAGTTGTTCCAGGCTCATCTTATCCTTTTCCTGGCCCAGCCCTGTAATCAGCCATTTGTCCAAGGACCCCTGGATTATTTTAGCCAAGAATATTAGTTAGAGACCAAGATCGGGGTGCTAGGTGTGGTTGTTCCTACTGGGATGTCATTGCTTCAAGGCCTTCTCAGCAGACAGAGGTTAGAAATATATAGAGGTATGGGAGTGTGTATCTATGCTTCTCTCTCTTTCAGTGTCTAAATGTATATATATCTGTATACACATTTACATCTATATTATTTTTATATTGAAAATCACGAGTTATTACTGATACCTTCAGTTCCAGTCTAATACTACAAGGTCTATTCTGGTTTTTTCCCTTACTGTGCTGGTAACTTCCTTCTCTGACGTCGAGAAACCTGGCTTCAATTATCCTTAATAATTTGATTAGTCCCCCTGTATGTAACTAATCTGCCATCTCCTCCACCACCCCCTTCCTATGGAGATACCTTCCTAACCCCATCTGATGTCAGGCCGTCCCTCTCTGTGGATGGTCTCCTCATCCTGTTCAGCCTCCTATATCCCTCACCATGCTACCTTTTTGTGGGAATGCCCATTCCACCCCACCCAGTCTCTGATGTCACAAACTGCCTACCCCCACCCATTCTCACTGTGTGGATGCCCTCTTCACTTCACGTGGGTCTGACACCACATGCCTGACCACCCCTCTACAGGGGTGCCCTGCTCAGGCTCTGATCCCCCAATGCCAGGCTGCCTCTCTTCCTATGTGGATGTTTTTCTTATCCTGCTTGGGTTCTGGCACCCCACTCTAGGCAACCTCTCCCTAGAGTCATCCTCCTCACTCTGCTTGGGCTCAAACACCCTGCTCTAGTTTGCTCCCTCACATGCATGGAAGTCTTTCTCATACAACTTGAGCTCTCACACCCCATACCAGGAAGTCCCGCCCCTTCAAAGTTACCCTTTTCACTCTCCTTGGGCCCTGATACCCAATACTAGGCCTTACTCCTTCATGTATACTTTCCACACCCTGCTTAGGGTCTGACCCCCTGTGTTAGACTGTTCCCTCACTTCATGGATGTAGTCCTCAACTTTCTCAGGATCTGATATGATGAGGTGGCTAGTCTTCATGGTCATCCTTCTCACTCCATTTGGGCTCTGACACTACATGCTGGGTTGCACCTCTGCATGAATGCCTTCCTCACTCTGCTCAGCTCTGACTCTGCAAGCCGAGTTGTGCCATGGTGTAGACACACTTTTAATCCCACTTGGGCTTTGACATACTGTAGCAGTTTGGCAGTTTGATGTAATTATGAATTCCAAAAATAGACATTGGATCATGCTTGTAAACTGGTCTGCTAATCTGGGCATGATTAAGTTATGGTTAGGGTGTTAACTGGGCCATGTCAGTAGGGTGTTGAGCCCCACCCCTTGGTGGGGTGGGAATCAAATATAAAAGAGCAAAGAGCAGTTTTGAGTTGCAGTTTTGATGTTGGAGTCCTGGTGAGGAAGGAGAGAAGGCCCCGGGATAGAGACAAGCCATTCGCCTGAGTGTTCACAGTGGCCTTGTGGAGAGATGCAAAGCCTAGGGAGCCTCATAGTCTACAGCTGACCTTGTGGAGGAAACAGAGGAGCTAAGCCTGGAGAGAAATGCAGCCCCAGGAAGAGAGGAACCCAAGAAGCCTGAACCCTGGCAAACGTCAGCAGCTGTCTTGCTCCAACACGTGGCAATGGACCTTGGTGAGGGAAGAAACTTACGCTTTATGGCCCAGTAACTGTGGACTTCTACCCCAAATAAATACCCTTATAAAGACCAACCAATTTCTGGTATTTTGCATCAGCACCCCTTTGGCTGACTAATACACATACCATACTGGGCCATCCCTCCCTATGGACCCTTTACTCACTTCACTTGGGCTCTGACACCCCATTATCAGGCTACTCCCTCTACATGGATACCCTCCTTATTCTGCTTAGGCTCTGACTCCCCCACACCAGGCAGCCCCCTTCACTCCATATGGATGCTTTCCTCATCCACCTCCATCTCTGATGGTCCATGCCTGACCATCTCTCCATGCCCTTCTTATCCTACTCTGGTTGTGACACATCATGGTGGACTGCCCTCTAGTGTGGACACTCTAATGTTTCTTGGGTGCCAATACCCTATTTAGGCTACCCCTATGTATGGATTCCCTCCTTTCCTCATTTTGTCTTTGACACCCCATGCCAGGCTGTCTCCCTGTGTGATGCCCTCTATAACTGCATCCTCACCCTGCTTGGGATCCATAACACTGTATGATGCCTTTGTTACTCAGGCTGTAACACCCTGTCCTCCAGATGCCTCCTTTGCTCTGCCCCCATCTAATTAATGGCTTTCAGACTGAATTGTTCAAGAATGGGAGGGAAGGGAAAGGACAACTATTCATTTTATTTTATTTTTTTATTATTATTTTTTTAATTGTGGGTAGAAATCAAATTTTTCACAATACATACCAATATTTGTAAAATGATTTATAAATCTATATGCATATATGTGCATTTGCTTATATAAATGTTATTTTATATATATATATATATTTTTTTAAAGGTGCTTAGATTATCTAGATATTACACAGAAATTACAGGGATTCCCATGTTCCCCACCTCCCACACCTCCCACAACATTCCACATAAACATCCTTCATCAGTGTGGCACATCACCTGTAATAGATATACACATCCTGGGGCCTTGCCATCGACCATAGACCACAGTTCACATTGTAGACCACACTCTCTCCCACACAGTTCTGCATAGTATATGCTGATGTAAAATGGACTACGTCCATTGCCGCAACGCCACTCAGGACAACCCCCAAGTCCCGAAAAAGCCCCTGTATTTCAGCTGCCCTTCCACTCCCTGCCCCGCAACTATCCATTTTTAATGCCTTGGTGAAGGGAGTGTTCTCTGTGTCTTCCCAGGAGGTGTGGTTAGGGTGTAGCTTAACAGTTTGGAACTAGATTTAGTCCATCATATCCATTCCTCTGAACCTTTGAACTCCTTCTATAAGATGTCAGAGAAGTACAGGAATTTTAACTGCAATAACTTTAAGCTGTCATTGAGTCCCAGGCTTTGATTAGCCAATTTAATAGACCATTACAAAACACTTGAGTGCTTAAGGCAACACTAAATTTCAAATTCTGTATGAGTACACCTATGTCAATGAGTTCAACCTTATGGAGTCCTGTGTTTTGTCCCTTTTGATCTATATCCTTACTCACTTTCACACTTGCTTCCTGTGTTCCTGTCAATACACATTGGTGAGGTCATATGACTCTTTTGGTGTATAGTCTCTCTCCAGCATCAGCCGTTTAATTTGTGCTATGTTGGTATCTAACTCTCTTTAAGGACTTGGAGCAGGTGAGAATGTGAATCCTTAGGAGGTATTTTACTTGTCTGTCAACTGCCCCAGGAGCATTCATTGAAAGGATTATAAACAGAGAAAATGTGTGTGTGTGTGGGGGGGATGTTACTGCCTAGTTTTTCAACAAGTGGGGATTGTAGCAGCTATGTATATTTTATGTTAATCAATTATTTCTTTTTCTCATTCCCCTTTCCTTGCTTTCTTGATGAAGAGTACTTGTTGGGGAAGTCAAGGACACAGTGAGCAGCCATCTTCCAGTCCTTACCTATCTTCCTCCTTTTCTCCTCTTGCTTGTTTGTGTGCAGGTGTTGGTTATGTTTCTATTTCACCAGAGACTACAGGCAGCCAGGGGAGCCATTAAATATTAATTAGCCCCAGCTGATTGCCAGGGCCCACAGGTTGCTCATTGGCTGCCCCCCCCCCCGTGTATAAAAGCTCAGCACTCAGTCAGTGCAGGTGTCCCTTATCTTCAGCATGAAGTGATGGAGGTGGAGTTGCTAAGCAGTTGGCCTCTCCAGGAGACCAGCTACAATTGGTCTCTCACCTCACACTTCTCATCATGTCAGAGAAGTGTGCAGAGCTGCCATCCAGTGACCCTGACCTGAGCAGTTGGCCTCCCTGGGAAACCAGCCAAGGTGGGATCTTTTCCCCTGTTCTTATGGACCCTTTGTGGTGTGCAAGCAATAAATCTGTCATTTTCTGGGAGTCTCTGTGTTACCTGAGCCTGTGTTCCCAT
Source organism: Tolypeutes matacus (assembly GCA_026826555.1). NCBI lineage: Eukaryota > Metazoa > Chordata > Mammalia > Cingulata > Chlamyphoridae > Tolypeutes > Tolypeutes matacus. Next base: position 1,169,045 of record JAKSZT010054494.1, on the reverse strand, counting down.
GATGCACTGTATAGTAACTTGCTCCACAGTACTAGTAGTGGCTAATGTTATAATTTAGGTTCCAGATATGAATATAATTGAATCAATATTACTTCATGATGATATTGTGGCTCATGGAATTTTTTTGCTAATAAAATATTTATTTTAATAAGAGTTATTAATAGCATGTGTTATGTGTAAAGTTCCAAGAATGTGTGTTCTCAACCCTTTTTCTTGTATTAATAACAACCCTCTGAGATGAGTATCATTATTTCCATTTTACAGAAGGGCGAAGTGAGACTTAGAAATTTTAGGTAAATTGCTTAATGTCACACTGGCCCGACATTTATATATTTTTAATTTATTTATTTTAAAGATACTTTAGATTACATAAATGTTACATAAAAAATATAGGGGACTCCCATACGCCCCACTCCCTATCCCTCACACACTTTCCCACATTAACAACATCCTTCATTAGTGTGGTACATTTATTACAATTGATGAACACATATTGAAGCATTGTGACCAACCGTGGATTATAGTTTACATTATAGTTTACACTCTATCCTGTGCAATTTTGTAAGTTAGGACAAAATATATAATGGCCTGTATCTGTCGTTGCAATGTCATGCAGGACAATTCCAATGTCCCAAAAATGCCTCCATGTTACACCTATCTTTCCCCATCCCTCCCCTCAGAACCTCCACTGGCCATTTCCTCCACATCAATGATAATGGTTCTTCCGTTGCCAAAATAACAATAAGTCTATAGTAGAATAATAGCAAGTCTACTTTAGTCCGTTGTTCATTCCCCAATCCTGAGGATTCTGGGATGGTGATGACCACTCTGCCTCTAATTGAGAGGGGGCTTAGATCCCATGGGGCAGATGGATGGAACTCTCTTGCTTGCAGTTGCAGACTCTCTCTGTTCCTTGGGATGGGTGTTGTCCATCATCACCTTGTTAGTTGTCCTGGGTGAGTCCAATGAACTGGAGAGTAGGTGTTGCAACTCTGCTGAGATTCAGGGCCCAACTGGCACATAGACCAAAGATTTAAGTCTCTTGGACATACACATATCAACTCTAGTACTAATAATAGGTTCAAATAGAAGGAGCAGCAGAGCCATGTGTAGGGAAACCACAAATGAGTCCAAACCTGTCACACTAGGGAGCATAAGTTTCAAGGTAAGGCCCACTGGCTGGGCACCAAATTCCTGAGCTGTCTGCCCTGCCTACAGTGTCCAGATATCTCTAGAGCCTTCAGTAGCCCCACTATTTGAAGCAATATTTACTGTGTGACTCACAGAATTTTGCATCTCTTCTGTGTTGGAGATGAGTTTTCCGTTGAACAAAGAATGAGGATGGCTTTTGAGTGGCAAAGAGGATATATAGTGCTCGTTATTCTTCTTTTCTCCATACCCCCATCCATTTCCCACTCTCTCTAGTCCTGTTTTGTGTCCTAGGAGTTCTACCACTGCAGCTGCATATTCTTGGCTCCCTTGCCTGATGTTTCCCAATTATGTTTGATTAAGGGGTAGAAATTGTAGGAGATCAGAATGTGGGAGAAGAGAGGGATTAGGATGTTTCTTCCTCACCCCTCCTTGCTCTGGCACTGCATCATTGGCAATAGCTGCATCCCTGCACAACTAGAGCACCAACTGGGCAACTCTTCCTCCACAGTCCCAACTTTCTCTGGGCTCTGGTAACTATTCACTTGACTCCTTGGCTCTAGGGGTGGTAATGATTTCCCACTCTTGCCTCACTATCCCTTGTTTCTTCTTGTAACTCTGACCACTCCCTGTTACTTATATAAACTCTCTTCATCTGAACCATCTGGGGTGAATTATTTTCCTGCCGAGGTCCTGCTGATAAAGTCTCATCATATCTTCATCCTTTGCCTTATCTCCATGATTTTAAAGAACAATAATGCTAGAAGTGGACAACTCCCCCACTTGGGTGTTTTTCTGTACACTTTCTGGGCTGTTTTATAGTGCTTGAAGATAGAGCACTAGGGAAATACAAATGACTCATCTAGAAAGTTTACCTTTAAAAAAAAACTTTAAAAAACTACACAAGTAATACATGGTCATCACAGAAAATACAGGCAACCACAAAGAGGAAAATAAAAATCACCAGTAATCTCACTCCACAGAAATAGCCACTGTTAACATTTTGGTGACTATCCTTTTTATTATGCATATCTAGTTGTACACTTCTTTACGACATTAGCTGAGGGATTGCCAGCATGAATTTTTGGGTTTTGGAATTTTAACAACTACTCTCATCTGTGGTAGTATGAATAAAGTGGGAGCAATTGAAGAAAACATAGAAACACAGTGGAAGAGGAAGCATACCTGGGGTTTGGACTGGGGTTTCTGGACTGTCATATTTGATGCACAGGATGGACCCCACCCGTACTAAGTCCTGCTGCACTGGGCTGGGCCTGTGTGCTCTTTGGGAGGGGCTGCTCTCTCTCGTTCTCACACTCAGAGGAATCTAAGCCAGAAACATGGGTAAATAAACCACAGTTGCACAGCTGGCTGCCCTGCACAAAGCTCCTTTGGAATACATGGAAACCTCTAGAGTCTAAGGCAGCCCAGAGAGAGAAGTTAAGAACCAATTAATTCTCCAGCAGCCTTGAAAAGGTTAATCCCAAATTGACTGCAGAATACAAATGTGTTCCCATAGGGCAGCATCTAATCTTATTGTGGGTAATAACTTCAATCTTTGGAACTGGAGCTTATTTTCTAGATGCCAAGGTCATTTTGTTTTCCCTCAGAATCTGAAGAGCCAAAAATCCCTGCTATTTGTTTCCTGTATCTCCTCAAAAGAAATGACACTATTATGTATTTGTAGAACATCCTGTCCCTATCCCCTGTCTTTGCTTTTCCACTGCCCAGTGTTATGCTGACCCCAAATAACACACCCTTTTGTCATAAAGTTTGTAAATTGGGCCGGGAAAATAGACCTCAGAGAGAGGCAAAGATATACAGAGTAGAGAGTACACTGATTAAGCTGATTTGGTGCTAATATACAGTTTTTCTTTCTGGGGGTCCTTTTACCTGATTATTTATTTCACTACTTCAGGGCAAATGAAGTATCAACTTTCTAACAAGTGCCTTCTCTGGACAGTTAGTGATAGAAATAGAAGCATGGAATGTTGACATCATCCTTTCTGCTTGTCCTGTTTTTTTGTTCTATTATTCTTCAAGCCCCTAGTTTTACCCTAAAAATTGTTTGAGTCCACTTTTTTGAAGATCTAAAGAAAGAGATATCATGTGAAAAATATGCTATAAGCCAAACATAGGACTTAGAGCACAGAGAGACTGAATCTTCTTATTTTAAAAAGTCTACTTTTCATTTTAATACTGACAAGCAAATATCTTTCTTTTGGAAATCTTGTTGCACCTTTTTGGTTCATGCTGAAGTGAGATAGTTGTAATGAGCTTTAAGTAGAAAGCTATCTGGACAGGGTAGATTTTCAATAAACTTATTTACTTAAAATGAGTGCCAGAATACAACAAATTTGCTGAAACTTCTTAGTAACTGCCTGTATATCTATTTGCAGTTTATTTTTGTCAATTTTCATTCTCATATACCTTTAGCTATGCAGCAGAAACAGCCAAGTAGGAGAGCCAGAAGGTTGTGGTAAAAAGAAAATTGCCATACCATATACTATAGCATCAGTACAAACTGTCTTTTGTATTCATGCAACTGTTGATGACCAGTAATTGAGGCATTATAAGGCAGGTACAATATTATTAGAATTACCACTATTCTACTGAAGCATTATGTATAGTTCTAGAGCAGTCTCCTATGGTATTATTAACAATAGAAAATTTGCGCAATCCATGTTTTCCTCTCATCCTGACCCATGCAATAGTGAATCTTTAAAGTAAGGATTAGTTTAGTAGTGGTATAACAGAGTCATAAAAACAACTCCTGTTATTTTCTGGAGTATTGAGATTGTATACCACTACATATTATGAGGAAATGGAGTAAGAAGAGAATACCAAGATCATAAAGAAGGTGGCAACACTTCTGTAAACAGGCAAAGGCAGACTGAATCTAGGTGTCTTTGGCTGGGGAATGGATATGAGTCTGAGAAGGGACCCTGAAGTTGCACATTAGAAAGGTTGTATATCTGGGATATCACATCTATCATAGCCTGTGATTATCATAATTAAACCTTGGTTTATGGATTAGAAACCAAGGAATAGTGAGGTAAATGCAACAGTCATTTGTTCAAGTATACATGATTAATTCAATGAGTTCACATTTCTTTATTCTCAGTATGATTTCAGTGTACTACAGTGTCGCCAAATGGAAATGTAGCAAAGGAAGATGAGTCTTACTCAAATGTGAAGAGACAAAGGGATAACTGGACTTAGCGTGGAGACAAACTATTTTTTTTAAGTTTGACAGAAGCAAACAAAATTTTGAAAGTATTAGAAGGTATCTTCTGCATTGAGAACTTGATATTGCTCTGCTTTGAGCAATGAATCATCCTAATATTGTGTAATAGAAAGACTGGATTCCATTCATTATTTCTTTACGTAGCTTTAATGTTACCTAGCTTCTCTGAGCCACAGTTTCCTCATCTGTAAAATTGAGATAATAACAGATAATAACAGAATTTAATTTCTAGTGTTATTTTGAGGATTGAGATAATGCATGTAAAGTACCTTATACAATGTCTGGCATATGAAATAGCTGAACAAATGATCTTTCCTTTTCTACTTATAGAGGAATTTGTGTCTAATGTGTTTAGTTTGAGTCAAAAATGTCTCTAGGCCTCAACCTTCACAAAGGGGCTTTGAGTTCAATTTTACCCTCTGCATTTTAGGGAGGGTAAAAATACCAGAATATGCAAGTATTCTCACTGTCCTGATTTTGTGATAATCAGGGTGAGCTAAACATTTGCTATACTAGAAACCATGCATGTGTCCCCAGATCTAGTTTTTCTCCCTAGGTCTGGGTTTTAGAATGCTGGTGATAAACCAAGCCTGTTTTATTATATGACCATCCTAAATGGGAAATGACTATAACTCTAGGTATCTTTGGTCAACCTTAAGAGATATAGCAGGGGAACAGATGTGGCTCAAATGGTTAGGCGTCCATCTTCCATATGGAGGGAACTGGGTTCGTTCCCCAGAACCTCCCGGTAAAAATAAAAAAAAAAAAAGAAAACTATAGAAGGCACATGGGGGGGGGTCGGATGTGGCTCAACTGGTTGGGCGTCCGTCTCCCATATGGAGGAACCCGGGTTCGATCCCCGGGACCTCCCGGTAAAAAAAAAAAAAAGAAGGCGCATGGGCCACCAGTCCCCGCGAGTGGGTGTGCCCCCCAGGCCCCACGCGTGGGTGTGCTGCCAGGCCCCACGAGCCATGCAGCAAGATGATGACTTGGCAGGAGAGTGATACAGGGGAGAGACATGCCAAAAAACCAGGAACTAAGGTGGCGCAGGCAGTAGGATGCCTCTCTCCCCCATTGGAGGTTCGGAGGATCAAATCCCAGTGAAGACAAAAGGAGAAAGATGAGAAGAGAGGGCAGGAAATGGACACACAGAGTTGCCCAGTGAATGGACACAAAAACAGCAAAAACTGGGGGACGGGGGGGGGAGCGTTAAAAAGTGGATAAAAGTAAGTAAATAAATAAATCCTTTAAAAAAGTTTATGGGAGTAAGATACGGACTATAGTTAGTAGTAATACTTTGACGATGCTCTTTCATAATTTGTTAACAAATGTTTCGCAACAATGCAAAGTATTTGTGGTGGGGTGATGTATGGGAGCCCTGTATGATGTTATGCATGTTTTTTTGTAAGTTCACAATGTTTACTAAACACTTATTGTTTATGTATGTTCATGTATGAATGATATACTTCAATAAATTGTTTTTAAAATGAAAAAAATAAAATGAGATGACTTGCATCCTTGATGATACTTTAAAAAAAATACCAGAATAATTTCCTTTGCTTTGGCAAACTAATAGGAAAAATAACCTACATACATTAAGAAATGTTAGACATTTTTTATTTTATTCTTGAACCTGTGGCAATCAGGGAGCTGAGAATCCACCAAGGAGTCTTGTGAGGTGGGAGCCCGTATCTCCCCTGAGGGACTGGTTGGATGGAAGATATTTTTTAGTGCAAAACAGAACATGTTTGAGTGACATCATCAACTTAGCATTGTAAGACATCCCCTGAAAAAACCTCCCCAGAGTTTCAGCAAATAAAAGGACAAATCCCACTTGCTTAGAACTCTGGAGGATGATAGAGACTGGAGAAGGACTCCACAAATGCTGAATTGAAGTAAATGGAAAATATCAGGTGGGATACTACCATCCCAGACCCTTCAATCCACTCCCTCTCCCTCACTCAGTACTGTGCAGCTTGGGAGTTGCTCAGAGGAAGGGTCCTGGATCCCTCCCACCTCCCACCAAGGATAGCAACAATAGAACCCCACACACATCCAGGCACAGAGACCAAGTCCTCAGAGATCTAGGGCAGAACACAAGCTGCTGAGGGGTGCTGCATACAAAAGTGCCCCCAGGAGGAAAACAAAGCAAAACAAAATAATCACAGTAAAACTGCAGCTGGAAAGTGCAGCTGAAAAGTGCTATGCTCAGTTTCTGTTGACTGGACCACCTAAATGCAAAATGGACTTTTCTGGAGTGACCCACCTTTCTTGGTTGACCCCATCTGGCTCCCTGGGGCAGGATATGCTAACAGGTAAGAAACCAGAGGCAGAAAAGCCTCACACAAAATAAAAAGGGAGTAGGTCGAACTGAACTGCTGTAAGGCAGGAGGTTCCCAGAACTGAAAAGAGTAAGGAAAACAGGGCGCTGAGAGAGAATTTAAACAAATCATAGGAGCTGGGAAGAAAATTCTCCACAAAAACAAACAGAAAAGATCAAGATTCCTAGAGAAGGAACAAAGGAAAGGGAGTTTTCTCCTGGAGGTGAGCCAATTACAAGAAAAGTGCAAGCTTATAAATTGTACCACATAGCCAGGGCAAGAATCAAAAGAAGAAGGGCTGAGAAAATCTGATCAAACACAGACAATCTAAAGGTCTAGAATAAGTTGGAACAAGCATCAAAGAAGAGCCTTAACATAAAGAAAATAAACAATAATACCCTAAACAAGAGGGAGAAGCTGAATTTTGGAGTTAACACATCAAAATAATCAGATGCCAAGACATCAGCAAAAAATTACAAGCAATACTAAGGAAGATATGACATAGTCAAGTAACAAATTAAAACTTCAGATGAGACAAAAAAATTGGAGCAACTAATCAAAGAAATTCAAACAAATCTCCTAAATCAATGGAAGGAGATGAAGGAAAATATGCATAAAGAGATAAGGATTATTAAGTAGACAATGTATGAGATAAAGAGGAATTAGAAAGCATAAAAAGAAGCAATAGAAATACAGATGAAAGGCACAATAGTAAAGATTAAAAGTACACTAGAGACATATAACAGCAGATTTGAACACACAGAAGAGTCAGCGAGCTAGAAGACAGGACAATAAAAATCCTACAGTCAAAAGAACAGATAAAGAAAAGAATAGAAACAATTGAGCAGTGTTTCAGGGATTTGAGTGACAACATGAAGCACACAAACACATGTATCATGGGTGTCCTAAAAGGAAAAGAGAAGGGAAAAATGGGAGAAAATATTTGAGGAAATAATGGTCCCAAATTTTCCAACTCTTATGAAAGACATAAATATACATGTGCAATAAGAGCAACATACTCTAAACAGAATAAATCCTAATAGACTGACTCCAAGATACATAATAATCAGAATGTCAAATGTCAAAGATAAAGAGAGAATTTTGAAAGCAGCAAGAGAAAAGTAATTTGTCATATACAAGGGATCCTCAATAGGACTAAGTGCTGATTTCTTACCAGAAACCATGGATGCAAGAAGGCAATGGTATGGTATATTTAAGGTAATGAAAGAGAAAAACTGCCAGCCAAAAATTCTTTATCTGTCAAAATTTAAAATATTCATAAACAGAAACTGAGGGAGTTCATCAATAAGAGACCTCCCCTACAATAATTACTAAATGGAGTTCTGCAGGTTGAAAGGAAAACACAGGAGAAAGTGACTTGGAATAGTGTGAGGGCATAGATTATCAGTAAAGGTAACTAAAAGTGTAAATGCAAAACTCAGTAGTACTGTATCCTCAATATACAAGTCTACTCTTTAATTCTTAGAAGAATGAGAATACAACTGAACAAGAAAGGGGCATATTTCCTGAAAATGGACATGCAAAATGCATGGTGGTAAAGTGGGAGAAAAACACCATAAAGGGGTTTAACAGAGGGTATATGGGAGCAGAGAACATGTATGCTAATGATGCTAGGTTTGTATCTTTTCAAATTAGTAGGTTATAGATGTAGGTCATGTAATATAAACCCCAGGGTAACCACAAATAAAGTATTTAAAATATATGCAGTAACAGAAATGAAGGGATCAGATACAACACAAAAGATCAACTATACAGAAAAGGAGTTTGCAATAAAGGAAAAAAGAGACAAGAAAAAAAAAAGATATATCATATAAAAACCAAAGGACAGATTTTTCTCTATGATATGGCAATAATGGACACATGGCATTATGCATTTGTCAAGACCTATGGAACTGTACAGCACAAAGTGTAAACCATATGTAAACTATAGACTTTGCTTAGTAGCAATGCTTCAATGTTGGTAAATCAACTGTAACAAATATACCACACTAATCTAAGAAGTCAATAACAGGGAAAACTATGTTTGTGGGTGTGGGAGGGTTTATGGGAATTCCCTATACATTCAGTGTATTTTTTCTGTAAATGTAAATCTAAAACTTCTCCAAAAATAAAGGTAAAATCCAATCAAGAGGTGAAGTTACATGGGAGAACATTATGGAGCAATCTGATTTGTGGACTATATGATTAGCTGTGGTGTTAAGTTATGAAGCACTATAGGTCAGAGATAATATATAAGGTCTTTCCATCCTATCCTCCTCTCAGAAGAAGAAGCAGTGCTTACTCACTGGCATCCCTGATCAGTAATAACTTCAATTAACTGTGACGGCAACCAAAAAACACTTGGGAAAACCACCCTGAAAAGTATTTGAGGAAACAAAATTGTGTCCTCAAAATTGTGACATGACTCCCGGAGATGAGCCTCCCTGGCAACGAGGGATTAATACCAAGTGCCAACTGGCAACACAACTGGAAAAAGACCTTGAATTAAAGGGGGAAAAGGTAAAGACAAATGAGTTCAAGTGGCTAAGAGACTTCAAAGAGAGTCGGGAGGTCATCCCAGAGGTAACTCTTGCGCACACCTCAGTAGGAGCTCATAGAATATCAAAGTGCATATCACCCCACACAGAGGGGCTCCTGAGAGCTCTGGAGACACACAGGTCCTATATAAGGGGGGATAGCCCCAGAGACTGACGCCTTATCAGTGGTCTCTATTTTGGAATCTGTGCTCCTGAGAGTGACAGAATTGGACTCAAATAAGTCCTCCCTGCACATGGTACATCAGTCCCTTCTATTCAACCCTATATGTGATGCTGGAGTTTTTAGGTATACTTCCAGAGACTGGAGCCTCTGGCCTACCTATGTGCCAGGTGTGCGTGGAATCTCGGTGGAGCTGCAACTCCTACCCTACAGCTCAATGGACTCATCCAAGTCACCTGGCAAGGAGACCACGATGAGCAACGGCCAGCCCAGGGAATGGAGAGGGCCTGCACTTGCAGGCAGGATCATCCCACCTACCATATCCATGGGATATAAGCCCTCTCTCACTTGGAGGTGGAGTGGACATCACCATCCCAGTCCCCTCAGGATTGGGGGAAGAACTATGGACTAGAGTGGACTTGATGGTATTCTGTTGTTCACATATGGTGATTCTAGCAACGGAAGAAATTATAACAATGAGGTGGAGCCAGTGGCCACTTGACACTTTTGGGGCAGGGAGGGGACGAGCAGTTGAAATACAGGGGCTTCTTTGGGATTTAGAGGTTGTCCTGAGTACCTTTGTGGCAATGGATGTAGGCCATTTTAAATCAGCACACACCACTCAGAACTGTGTGGGAGAGAGTGTGGGCTACAGTGTGAACTGTGGTCTATGGTTGGTGGCAAGGCCCCAGGATGTGTAGGTCCATTGAGGTTGGTGGGCCACACTTGTGGGAGATATTTGTGTGGGATGTGGTGGGAGGTGTGGGAGGTGGGCAACATGGGAATCCCAGTGGGTTCCGTGTAATATTTTGGGTATCTAAGCACCTCTTAAAATATATTTATATATATATATAAATAACATTTTTGTAAGCAAATGCACATATATGCATATATATTTATATATCATTTTGCAAATGTTGGTATGTATTGTGAAAATTTTGATTTTTACCCACAATAAAAAAAAAAAAATCCAATCAAGAGGTGAAGTTACATGGGGGAACATTATGGAGCAATCTGATTTGTGGACTATATGATTAGCTGTGGTGTTAAGTTATGAAGTACTATAGGTCAGAGATAATATATAAGGTCTTTCCATCCTATCCTCCTCTCAGAAGAAGAAGCAGTGCTTACTCACTGGCATCCCTGATCAGTAATAACTTCAATTAACTGTGACGGCAACCAAAAAACACTTGGGAAAACCACCCTGAAAAGTATTTGAGGAAATAAAATTGTGTCCCCCAAAAGGAACATTGTTCAAACCCAGGTAGACTTAGAATTAAACATATGAATTTTAAGGCAACCATTTATGCATTATTGTTTTCATTCAATTAATTTTTTCACTCAACAAGTATTCATTGAGTATGTTCTAGGTGCCAGGAACTCTTCTGGGCACTATGGATACACTGATCAGCAAAACAGAAAAAGTCTCTACCTTCGTAGACCTTACCTTCTAGTCCAGAGACAAATACAATAAACATAATAAAAAAGTGTAGCTGACAATCCCAATGCCCAGTGCATATTTCCTCCACACTTATCTGTTGAAAGCCATTAAATTTTTTTTTTAAAGATTTTATTTATTTATTCATTTTATCCCCCCCTTGCTGCTTGTGCTCGCCGGGTCAGCCAACCACGCCATGCGGGCGGGCCCGCCCTCACCAGGAGGCCCCACGGACCGAACCCGGGGCCTCCCATATGGTAAACGGGAGCCCTACTGATTGAGCCACAGCCACTTCCCTTGCCATTAACTATTAATAACTGAAACTGCCTGATACCAGGAGCATACTCGAACCCACAGTCAAGGCAAGGCAGAAATGAAAGAAACTTGATGCCCCTGAAATAGCACTGAACCAATGACAGAAGGAGTGCTGGTAGATATAAAATGCAGCTTCTTCACTCTGTGGTGGGAAGGAATTGAGCCTCAGTTGCCCAGAGTGATAATGTGCTTGAGAACCTACAATTTTATGATTCATTTCCCCACCCCCTTTTTTCTTGGGGACACCTCCCAAATAAACTATTTGCACTTAAAAAAAAAAAAAAAAAAAAGACAAAATGGCTGAAGTAAATACTGTCTTTTTAGTAAAAGCATGGAATGTTAATGGATTAAATGCCCCAATCAAAAGATGCAGATTAGCAGAATGGATAAACCATGATCTAATTATATGTTGTTTACAGGAGACTCACCTTAGACCCAGAGACATGAATAGATTGAAAGTGAAAGGATGGAAAAAGATATTTCATGCAAAAGTAACAAAAAAGAGCTGGGGTAATGTATTAGCCAGCCAAAGGGGTGCTGATGCAAAATACCAGAAATCTGTTGGCTTTTATAAAGGGTATTTATCTGGGGTCGAAGCTTACAGTTACCAGGCCATAAAGCATAAGTTACTTCCCTCACCAAAGTTTGTTGCCACGTGTTGGAACAAGATGGCTGCTGACATCTGCCAAGAGTTCAGGCTTCCTGGGTTCCTCTTTTCCCGGGGCTTGCTTCTATCCACAAGGCCAGCTGTAGGCTATCAGGTGAACGGCTTGTCTCTTTTGCCAGGGCCTTCTCTCCTTCCTCACAACCAAGCTCCTCTGTGTGCTTACTTCCCCAGGCTCCAGCTTTAAAACTCCAAACTTCCTTCTCTGCAGTGCAGTTTCTCTGTGAGTCCCAGTCTCCTCTACTAACAGGGACTGATTGTTGAGGACTCAGAGGGGAGTGGAAATATTTCCTAGCTGGGAAAGGGGAGTGGGCTGCCAGAGAAGACTGGAGAACTGACTCAGAAAGTTTGAATTACAAGGCTCTTAGCCTCCAGAAAGGAAGCTCCATCACATTGATCTGGTCTGTGTCACAACAAATACACTCTGACCAGGCATTGAATTGAGAGCTGCCAAAGAGCGCTATCTCCTGGCAGACAAAGGAAGTGCACATAAGAAAATTAACAATAAGTAGGAGAGGCTTTTTCTGGCCTCTATAGCCTCCCTGCCCAAGGCCCTAGGAAGCAACTCTACAGCCAATTACTGGGCACAGTGCCCAGTTTTGCGCAACCAGCAGGACAATCTTAACAATCCAGGTCAAGCCAAAAATCAAAGAGCTGTGGTAACTCACAGCCTCCTGCCACTAAATCCCTATAAAAGAGAAAGAGATTGAGCATCTGAGTAAACTAAATCCTAACCCGATGCCTAAACACCAGCAAAAAATTATGAGCCATACTAAGAAAATAGAAGACATGGTCCAAGAAAAGGAATACAGCAAAGTCCCAGAAGAGATGCAGAATTTGAGAGAACTAATCAGCGAGATGAGCACAAATTTCCAAAATCAAATTAATGAGTTGAAAGACAATATAGTTAAAGAGATAAATGACATCAAGAAGACATTGAGAGAACACAAAGAAGAATTTGAAATCCTGAACAGAAAAGTAACGGAGTTCATGGGAATGAAAGACACAATAGGTGAGGTCAAAAACACATTTGAGGCAGACAGCAGAGTCGAAATGATAGAAGAAAGAATAAGTGATACTGAAGACAGAGCAGCTAAAATTGAAGAGAGAAAAGAACAGAGAGAGAAAAGAATGGAAAAAATTGAGCAGGGGCTCAGAGTTGAATGACAACACAAAATGCAACAACATACATGTCATGGGAATTCCAGAAGGAGAAGGGAAAAGGGGCAGAAAGAGTATTTGAGGAAATAATAGCTGAAAATTTCCCAACTCTCACGAAAGAAATTAACTTACATGTCCAAGAAGCACACTGTATCCCAATCAGAATAAATCCAAATAGACCTACACCAAGACACATACTACTCAGAATGTCAAATGTCAAAGATAAAGAGAAAATTCTCAGAGCAGCAAACGAGAAGCAAATGATCACATACAAGGGACATCCAGTAAGACTCAGTGCAGATTTCTCTTCAGAAACCATGGAGGCGAGAAGACAGTGGTATGATACAATTAGGAAACTGAAAGAGAAAAACTGCCACCCGAGAATTCTTTATCCAGCAAAACTGTCCTTTAAATATGAAGGTGAGTATAAAATATTCACAAACAAACAGAAACTAAGAGAGTTTGCAAAAAAAAAAGAATCCACCTTTGCAGGAAATATTAAAGGAAACCTTAGAACCTGAAAGAAAAAGACAGGAAAGAGAGGCTTGGAGGAGAGTATAGAAGAAAGAATAGCAGAAAGGATAACCAAAAGAGTAAAAAGACAGACAAAAACAAGATGACATATGAAAACCAAAGAATAAAATGGAGGAAGTAAATAGTGCATTTATAGTAATATCATTGAATGTGAATGGATTAAACTCCCCAATCAAAAGATACAGGCTAATAGAATGGATAAAAAGACATGAGCCGTCCATATGCTGCTTAAAAGAAACTCACCTTAGACCCAGGGATACAAACCGGCTGAAATTGAAAGGTTGGAAAAAGGTACTCCACGTGAATAGTAACCAGAAAAGAGCAGGGGTATCTATACTAATATCTACAAAACAGACTTTAAATGCAAAAAAGTTATGAGAGATACAGAAGGCCATTATATATTAATAAAAGGGACGATCCACCAGGAAGATATAACAGTCATAAATATCTCCGCACCTAACAGGGTGCCCCAAAATATATGAGACAAACTCTGCCAAAACTGAAGGGAGAAATAGACATTTCTACAATAATCATTGGAGACTTCAACACCCCACTCACATCATTAGATAGAACAACTAAACTAGACAGAAGATCAACAAGGAAACAGAAAACTTGAACAATATGATAAACAAGTTAAACCTAACAGATATATACAGAACACTGCATCCAAACTCAGCGGGTTATACATTCAAGTGCCCATGGATCTTTCTCCAGGATAGACCACATGTTAGGTCACAAATCAGCTCTCAATAAATATTAAAAGATTGAAATTATACAAAGCACCTTCTCAGATCATAATGGAATGAAACTAAAAATCAATAATAGACAGGAAAAAAGTAAATTTGAAAATGTGTGGAGACTGAACAACACACTCCTAAATAATCTGTGGGTCAAAGAAGAAATTGCAAGTGAAATCAGTAAATATATTGAGACAAATGAAAATGAGAACACAACGTATCAAAACTTAGGGGATACAGTGAAGGCAGTCTTAAGAGGGAAATTTATAGCCCTAAATGCCTATATTAAAAAACAAGAAAAAACTGAAGGGAAAATAATAGTTGGGGATGTCAATACACCACTCTCATTAATAAATAGAACATCTAGGCAGAAGATCAATTAGGAAATAGAGATCTTGAATAATATGATAAATGAACTAGACCTAACAGACATATACAGAACATTGCACCCCATTAAAGCAGGATTCTTTCAAGTGCACATGGATCATTCTCCAGGATAGACCATTTGTTTTGTGTCACAAACAAATCTCAACAACTAAGAAGATTGAAATCATACAACACATCTTCGCTGACCATAATAGAATGAAGCTGGAAATCAATAACAAGCAGAGACAGAATAGACAAATCTGTAAATCTGTAGTGACAGAGAGTAGATTAGTGGTTGTCTATGCTGAGGTAGAGTGAGGGGATTGGGGTGTGATAGCTAAAGGGTACTGGATTTCTTTTTGGAGCAATGAAAAGTTTCTCGAATTGATTCTGGGCCTTGTTACACATCTCTGTGGATATACAAAAAACCATTGAATTATACATGTTAAGTGAGTGAATTGTATGATATGTGAGTTATATCTCAATAAAGCTCTTAAAAATAACAGGCAGAGAACTGGAAAATCTACAAATATGTGGAAGTTAAATAACACACTCTTAAACAAGCAGTGGGTCGAAGACATTGCAAGGGATATTAGTAAATGTCTTTTGAGATGAATGAAAATGAGAACACAATGTATAGAAATTTATTGGATGCAGTGAAGGCAGTGCTAAGAGAGTAATTTTTAGCCTTAAATGCCTACATTAAAAAAGAAGAAAGAGTTGGGAAGTGGGTGTAGTTCAGTGGTTCAGTGCCTGCTTTGCATGTACGAGGTCCCAGGTTCAATACCCGGTACCTACTTTAAAAAAAAAGCTAAAATCAAAGACCTAACTGCACACCTGGAGGAACTAAAAAAAGAACAGCAAATTAATCTTGAATCAAGCAGAAGTTTTCTTCTTTTGAAAACAAATATTACAGTGGAAATATGAAATTGAGAATACAAAAACAATAGAATCACCAAAACCAAAAGCTGGTTCTTCAAGAAGATCAACATTGACAAACCCTTAGCTAGACTGAGAATTTTTTAAAAATCACAAATAAGAAATGAGATGGGGGACATTACTATGGATGTCACAGAAATTAAAAGGTACATAAGAGGATATTATGAACAACTGCATGCCAACAAATTAGACAATCTAGATGAAATGGACACCCTAGAAACTCACGAACAACATTCACTGACTTCCACAGAACAATTACAAGTAAAAAGATTGAATCAGTCATCAAATCCTTCCGACAAAGAAAAGCCCAAGACAGATGGCTTCACAGGTCAATTCTACCAATCACTCAAAGAATTAATACAAATCCTGCTCAAACTTTTCCAAGATATTGAAGAGGTAGGACCACTACCTCACTCTTCTATGAGGTCAACATCACCCTAATACCAAAGCCAGGTAAAGATAATACAAGAAAAGATAATTATAGACCAATTTCTCTTATGAAGACAGATGCAAAAGCCTCAACTAAATACTTGCAGATTGAATCCAACTGCATATGAAAAGAATTATATACCATGATCAAGTGGGTTTTATCCCAGGTATGGAAGGGTGGTTCAACATAAGAAAATAAATGTGATCATCTCCATTGATACAGAAAAGGCATTTGACAAAATCCAGCAACCTTTCTTGATAAAAGCAATTAGAGAAATGGGAAAAGAAGGAAACTTCCCAAATATGATAAAAGGCATATGAAAAACCCACAGCTAACATCATACTGAATGGTAAAGACTGAAAACTTTCCCTCAAATCTGCAACAAGACAAGGATGCCCATTTTCACCACTGTTATTCCACATTTTACTGGAAGTTTTAGCCAGAGCAGTTAGGCAAGAAAAATAAATAAAAGGCATCTAAATTGGAAAGAAAGAAGTATAACTTTCATTATTTGCAGATGACATGATCCTATATATTTAAAGTCCCCAAAAATCTACAACAAAGATACTAGACAATAAATGATTTCAGCAAAGTGTTGGGATAGAAGATCAACACGCAAAAATCAATAGTGTTGCCCACCACCCTCAATGGACTTACACATCCTGGGGCCTTGCCACCAACCATAGACCACAGTTCACTCCGTAGACAACACTCTCTCCCACACAGTTCTTAGTGGTATGTGCTATTTTAAAATGGCCTACATCCGTTGCCACAAAGGTACTCAGGACAACCTCCAAATCCCAAAGAAGCCCCTGTATTTCAACTGCTCATCCCCTCCCTGCCCCAAAAGTGTTTAGTGGCCACTGGCTCCACCTCATTGTTATAATTTCTTCCATTGCTAGAATCACCATATGTGAACAACAGAATACCATCAAGTCCATTCTAGTCTATAGTTCTTCCCCCAATCCTGAGGGGACTGGGATGGTGATGTCCACTCCACCTCCAAGTGAGAGAGGGCTTATATACCGTGGATATGGTGGGTGGGATGATCCTGCCTGCAGATGCAGGCCCTCTCCATTCCCTGGGATGGCCATTGCCCAAAGTGAAAGAAGCCAGACCCCAAAGTTCACATATTGTATGATTCCATTTATATGAAATATATACAGAATAGGTAAATCCACAGAGACAGAAAACATATTGTTAGTTGGTGGTTGCCAGGGACTAGGGGAAGGGAGGAATGGGAGTAACTATTAAAGGGTACACATATTTGGGGGGCAAGTGATGAAAATATTCTTTGGAACTAGATAGAGGTGGTGGTTGCAGAACATTGTATTAAATAAAAATGAGTTGTTCACTTAAAAATAGTCAATTTTATGTTATGCAAATTTCACCTAAAAATTTTAAATAAAACTTCTAATTTTGTGTTGGTTAAATTAAAAAAAAAATCAATAGTGTTTCTATGCACTAGTCATGAACAATCTGAGGAAGACAACAAGAAAAAAATTCCATTTACAACAGCAACTAGAAGAATCAAATATCTAGGAATAAATTTAAATCATACATAAAGGACTTGTACCCAGAAAACTACAAAACACTGCTAAAAGAAATCAGATAATACCTAAATAAATGGAAGGACATTCCGTGTTCATGGATTCAAAGACTAAATATTGTTAAGATGTTAATTCTACCCAAATTGTTTACAGATTCAATGCAATCCCGATCAAAGTTCCAACAACGACTGTAGAAGTGGAAAAGCCAATTAGCAAATTGATTTGGAAGGGAAAAGGGCTCTGAGTAGCTAAAAGCATTTTGAAAAAGAAGATTGAGGTTGAAGGGCTCACTTCCTGACATGGGGCATATGGGAATCCCTTATATTTTTTTATGTAACATTTTATGTAATCTAAGTATCTTTTAAAATATATATATATTTTTAAAAAGCATATTACAAAACTACAGTGGCCAAAACTGCATGGTATTGGCCATGCAAGATATTGGTATATCTTTCTTTATTGGCATAAAGAAAGATATATTGATCAATGGAATTGAGTTGAGGTTTCAGAAACAGACCCTCACATCTATGGTCAATTGATTTTTGACAAGGCTACCAAATCCACACAATTGAGACAGAAGAGTCTTCAACAAATGTTGCTGGGAGAACTGGATATCCATATACAAAAAAATAAGAGGACCCCTATCTCAAACCATATACAAAAGTTAACTCAAAATGGATCAAAGACATAAGTATAAGAGCTAGGACCATAAAACTCCTAGAAGAAAATGTAGGGAAGCATCTTCAAGATCTTGTGGTAGGTAGTGGTTTCTTAGACTTTACACCCAAAGCACAAGCAACTAAAGAAAAAACAGATAATTTGGGCCTCCTCAAAATTACTTTTTTGCTTTAAAGAACTTTACCAAGAAAGTAAAGGCAGCCCACTCAATGGGAGAAAATATTTGGAAATGACATATCCAATAAGGGTTTAATATCCATAATATATAAAGAAATGTTACAACTAAACCTTAAAAAGACAACCCAATTATAACATGGACAAAAGACTTGAATAGGCATTTTCCCAAAGAGGAAATACAAATGATTAAAAAGCACATGAAAAGATCCTCAATATCACTAGCTATTAGGGAAATGTAAATCAAAACCACAATAAGATATCATTTCACAACTACTAGAATGGCCTCTAGTAAAAAAAATAACAGAAAACTACAAGTATTGGAGAGAATGTGATAAAAAAGAGAAACACTCATTCACTGCTGGCAGGAATGCAAAATGGTGCAGTTGCTGTGGAAGGAAGTTTGCTGGTTCCTCAGGAAGCTAAGTATAGAATTGTCATATAATCCAGCAATCCTGCTATTAGGTATATGAAAGCAGGGACACAAACCTTTGCACACCAATGTTCATAGTGACATTATTCACAATTGCCAAAAGATGGAAACAACCCAAGTGTCTATCAACCAATGAATGGATTAACAGAATGGAAAATACATACAATGGAATATTATTCAGCTATAACATGAAATGAGGTCCAGATGCATGTGACAACATGGATGAATCTTGAGGACATAATGTTGAGTGAAATGTCAGGCAGAAAAGGACAAATATTGTATGGTCTCACTAATATGAACTAATTATGAGTAAATTAATGGAGTTAAAATCTATAGTATAGGTTACAAAGAGAAAGAAGTTAGAGAATGGGGAACTAATGCTTAATGTGTGCAGAATTTTAAATGAGGTTGATTGTAAATGTTTGGAAGTGGATAGAGATGATGGGAGCACATTATTTTCAGTGTAATTAATAGTGCTTGTTTGTGGGTATGCTTGTGGTTAAAAGGGGAAGTTTAGGTGGGAGGTGTGGGAGGTGGGCAACATGGGAATCCCAGTGGGTTCCGTGTAATATTTTGGGTAATCTAAGCACATCTTAAAATATATGTGTATATATATATATACATATATATATATGTATATATATATATAACATTTTTGTAAACAAATACACATATATGCATATATATTTATATATCATTTTGCAAATGTCTGTATGTATTGTGAGAATTTTGATTTTTACCCATAATAAAAAAAAAAAAAAAAAAAAGTAAACCAGAGAAAAAAAAAAAAAAAAAAAGGGGGAAGTTTAGGGTTGTATATGTCAATAGAAGGAAAACTAGAGGATAACCTTGGGAATGTACAACGTAGTGAATGCTGTTGTGGATGATGACTGTAGTTAATAGTACAAATATAAGAATGTTATTCTATGAACTAAAACAAATGTACATCACTATTACAAGGTTTTAATAATGTAGTAGATGGGAAAAATATAGCTAATGCAAATTGTCAACTATAGTTAACAGTAATATTGTAATTTTTTTCATCAGTTGTAACAAAGGTACTATACCAATGCTAAAAGTCAATAAAAGGTGGGTATAAGGGGTATGGGGTTTTCCTTTTTAAAGTAATGAAAATGCTCTAATATTAATCGATTGTGGTGATGAATGCACAATTCTGTGATTATACTGATATCCGATATCCATTGATTGTACACTTTGGATAGATTGTATGGTGTGTGAATAAAACTATTAAAAAAATTTTTAAAGCATATTACATAAAGCTAGAGAGGTCAAAAGAGTATGGTATTGGCACAAGGATAGACCTATTGACCAATGGAATTGAATTGAGAGTTTACAAATATACCCTCACATCTATGGTAAATTGATTTGTTTTTAGTTAGGCCAGTAAGAAGAATTTATTAGGAAACGGGAGAAAAGAACAGAGCTTGCTGAGTGATGGGAGAGAAAGGGAAATACGTAAAGGAATTTGGTGCGGGTGCCTCTAGGCAGAGAGAGCAAACTCTGGCTTGTGTGGTTACCTTTTAAACTATTAATTATTCCTCCCTTGCTAATGCTAAGGGGAGGGGCCCCAGCTGTTATTGGCTACCCCACCAATGGTGGGGGCCAATGGTGAGGACTGTTTGGAATATCTAGGGCCAAGGGGAGACCCTGGAAAGAGTTAACTGGGACCTCAGGGTCAGGGTCAAGGCCTCAGTGGGGTCTCACGGCCATGTTGTCTGTCGATCATGTTGTCTATCAGCCATGTTGTCTGTCAACCATGTTGTGGCTCATCTCTTCCTTGTTTTCCTGTAGTAACCTGCCTCAACTCTCCCCTCAGAGGGTTCATGCCCTTATTCTTAAGGGGGTGCTGAGGGGTGATGGTCATTCTTCTGTAGTTACTTCCTGCCGGTTAGGGCAGTAGTCCCTGCCTGACAGGGCGTAACCCTCTCTGGCTATTCTATTGAGGTCAAGGAAAGATGGGTCTGACACTGTCGTTGGAACTGGATGAAATCCTCACATGACTAAGAAGGCATTGATTCTGTAAGAAATAAACTTAATTAGACTTTTGAAAATACATGGCCCCACTAAAAGGATAAAGAAGATGGTAGTAAGCAGGCCTAAAAGGGGGCCAGTTATGACATACACGAGAGTGTGAGAAAGGCAAGGTGCCTTCAGAGGCTGCATGTTCCCAAAGTTGATGGGAATCAGCATTCTTCCTTGAATTCTTTTATGCTGCTGGGAGAGATTGTGGTAGACCTGCTGGGTTTGGGTAAAAATTGCCAACCTCAGTTCCCACAGCAGTGGTTATGCTTAGGACAGCTAAAAGAGGTATGGAGAGGCACTGCTCTAGACATAAACTCACAAAGACAGTATAGGCAACAAGACAAGCATATGGCAAACAAAATAAAGACAGTACTTAAGAGCCCCTTGCCCTTCCAAATAAATTTCATAGTTAGCTTTCCAATTCAGTAAAAAATGCTCTGGTAATTTTTATTGGGATTGCATTAAATCCAATATCTATTAGGATAGATATTGTAATGACGTTTAATCTTCCTATCCATGAGCAGGGAATATTCTTCCATTTATTTAGGTCTTCTTTGATTTCCTTCCTTGTGTAGTTTTCTGCATACAATTCCTTTACATCTTTAGTTAAGCTTATTCCTAGGTATTTGATTCTTTTAGTTGCTATTGTAAATGGAATTTTTTTCTTGATTTGCTCCTCAGATTGCTCATTATTGGTGTACAGAAATGCTACTGAGTTTTGCGTGTTGCTCTTATATCCTGCCTCTTTACTGAACTTCGTTATCAGCTCGAGAAGCTTTGTTGTAGATTTCTCAGGGCTATGTATAGGATCATGTCATCTGCAAATTGTGAAATTTTTACTTCTTCCTTTCCAATTTGGATGCCTTTTATATCTTTTTCTTGCCTAAATGCTCAAGCAAGTACTTCTAACACAATGTTAAATAAGAGCGGTGACAGCTTTCTTGTCTTGTTCCAGATCTTAGAGGGAAAGCATTTAGCATTTCACCATTGAATATGATGCTAGCTGTGGATTTTTCATATATACCCTTTATCATGTTGAGGAAGTTTCCTTCTCTTCTTATCTTTTGAAGTGTTTTTATCAGGAAAGGGTGCTGTATGTTGTCAAATGCTTTTTCTGCATCTGTAGAGATAATCATGTGAGTTTCATTCCTGGCATGCAAGGATGGTTCAACATAAGAAAATCAATCAATGTAATACACCATATTAACCAATGTAATATACCATATTAACAGATTGAAAGAACAAAATCACATGATCATCTCTATTGATGCAGTAAATTGAGTTTTGACAAGGCTGTTAAGTCCACTCAATTGAGAAAGAACAAACTCTTCAACAAATGGTACTGGGAGAATTGGATATCCATATGCAAAAGAATGAAAGAGGATCCCTATCACACACCATATCCAAAAATAATTAAAAATTGATCAAAGACCTAAATAGAAGAAGCAGGACTATAAAACTTCTAGAAAAAATGTAGGGAAGCATCTTTGGGATCTTATATTGAGCAACGATTTCTTGGATTTTACACCCAGAGCACAAGCAACGAAAGTAAAAGATAAATAAATGGGACCTCCTCAAAATTAAAAACTTTTGTGCATCAAAAGACTTTGTCATGAAAGTGAAAAGGCAGCCTACTATTTAGGCAAAAATTGTTGGAAATATCCAGAATATATACAGAAATCCTACAACTCAACAATAAAAAGACAAACAACACAATTTAAAAAACAGGCAAAGGACTTCAATAGACCTCTCTCCAGAGAGGATATACAAATGGCTAAAAAGCACATGAAAAGATGCTCGATATCACTAGCTATTAGGGAAATGCAAATCAAAACCACAATAAGATATCATTTCACACATACTAGAAAGGCTACTATTAAAAAAACAGACAGCTACAAGTGATGGATAGGATGTTGAGAAATAGGAACACTCATTCATTACTAGTGGGAATGTAAAATGGTGCAACCACTGTGAAAGACAATTTGGCAGTTCCTCAGGAAGCTAAGTATAGAAATGCCATATGACCTGGCAATCCCACAACTAGGTATATACCCAGAATTGAAAGAAGGGACTAGAACAGATATTTGGACATCAATGTTCATAGCACCATTATTCACAATTTGCCAAAAGATGGAAGCAACCCAAGTGTCCATCAAACAAAATGTGGTATATACATGTTTTAGTTTGCCAAAGAGCTACCAATACAAAGTACTAGAAATCTTTTGACTTTTATAATGGGGATTTATTTGAGGTAAAAGCTTACAGTTCCAAGGCTGTGAAAAGTCCAACTCAAGGCACCATAAGAGGTGCTTTCTCACCAAAGTCAGTGGCCACGAGTTGACGCAAGATGGTGCATGATCTCTGCCTGGTCTATGTCTTCCCCTCCAGGATTCCTCTCTCAGGCTCAGCAGCTCCACTTTCTTCATGATTTCAGCTTCAAGCTGACATAGGGCTTGTCTCTTTCTGGGCCTCCTATATCAGTCTTGGCTGTTCTGCTGTCTTTGCAATTTCAGCTATAAGCTATCAGGTATGAAGCAGGACTGGTCTACTCTTGAGCTGCTCCATGGACCCAGCCTCTTGGGAGCTTCCTGATTAAGCAATCCTCTCTCTCTCACATTGCAGAATCAAATATGCTGGCTTCCTTCTCCTTCTGTCTCTACATGTGAGTCCATTTATATCAGATCTAGCAAGGGGGCGAGTACTCAACCTGGTGAATCAAAAACCCTAAAGCAATCTTATCAAGTAATCTATTCAAAGGCCCCTCAGCTGAATTTAATGCAATCAAAGGGTATCACACCCAGAGGAATAGATTCTTTACAAACACAATCTTTCTCTTTTTAGTATTCATAAAATAATCTCAAACTGCAACATAAAATGGAATGTTATTCAGCTATAAAAAGGAATGAAGTCCTGAGGCATGCAACAACATGGATGAACCTTGAAGATATTACGCTGAGTGAAATATGCCAGACACAAAAGGACAAATATTGCATGATTTCACTGTATGAACTAATTATAATAAGCAAGCTCATAGATTTAAAATCTTGAATATAGGTTACCAGGGGAGAGAATGTGGTTAAAGAATTGGGAGTTGATGTTTAATTTGTACAGAATTGCTATTTAGGTTGATTGTAAAGATTTGGAAATGGATGATGGCGATGGTAGCATATTATTGTGAGTGTAATTAACAGCACTTAATTATATAGGTGAATATGGTTAAATGGGGAAATTTTACGTCAAATATATTACTAGAATAAAAGATAAAAGATAAAGCATAGGCCTATATAACACAGTGAACTCTATTGTAGACAATGGACCATACTTTGTAGTAGAATTTTAAGACTGTTCTTTCATGACTTATAACAAAAGTATGACACTAATAGAAGAAGTTAATAGGGTGGTATATGGGGAAAATATACTTAATGTAAACTATGGATGATAGTTAATAGTGCTATTTTAATAATTTTTCATCAATTTTCACAAAGGTAACTACTGTTTTAAAAAAGTACAATTACAAAAAGTACTATCATCAATTGTAACAAATGTTCCACAACAATGCATGGTGTTGGTGGTGGGTGGTGTATGGAAATACTGTATTTTATGTATGACTGGTCTGTAAACCCATAGCTTCTCTAATAAAATATATATATTTTAAATGACTCTATAGAGTTTGCTGAATTTAGGTGAATGACCCATCTCTTCATGAAAACTTTCCCAAATATGGGTTTTAGCCTACATTCAAATTTATTTTTCTCATCCCATGAGACCAAGTGAAACTCCAGCCCACAAGAATGTTATCTTTGTGGCTCCTTTTTCCTCCTCACCATTATCTTAGACCCCAGATGACAGGGCTAAATTTCACAGGCACCTCTATAATGGAGCATGAGAGAAACAAGACTCAAAACGTACTCTATAAAGAATTAGAAAAATAACAAACTAATCCCAAAGCGAGTAAAAGGAGAAAATAACAAAGATTAGAGCAGAGCTAAATGAAATTGAAGATAAGAAAGCACTAGAAAAAATTAACAAAACCAAAAGCTGGTTCTTTGAGAAGATTAATAAAATTGACAAACCCTTAGCTAGACTAACAAAGAAAAGAAGGGAGAAGATGCAAATACATAAAATAAGAAATGAGGAAGGGGATATCACCACTGATCCCACAGAAATAGAGTATCATAAGAGGATACTTTGAAAAATTGTATGCCAACAAGATGGATAATTTAGATGAAATGGACAAATTTCTAGAAACACATAAGCAGCCTACATTGATGAAAGAAGAAATTGATGACCTCAACAAACCAATCACAAGTAATGAGATTGAATTAGTCATCAAAAACTTCCTACCTAAGAAGAGCCCAGGACCAGATCACTTCACAGGTGAATTCTGCCAATCATTCTGGAAAAAACTAACACCAATCCTGACTTAATCTATGGTGTACTTTCAGAGACTCGAGACTTTGGGGTGTCCATGTGCCAGCTGGGCCCAGAACCTCGGCGGAGTTGCAACACCTACTCTACAGCTCATTGGACTCACCCAGGACAACTGGCGGGGAGATAATGATGGACAACAACCATCCCAAGGAATGGAGAGAGACTGCAGCTGCAGGCAGGATAGTCCCATCCATCTTCCCCATGGGATATAAATTTCAGTTGGAGGTGGAGTGGACATCACTATCCCAGAATCCTCGGGATTGGGGCAAGGGCTATGTACTAGAGTGGATTTCCTGGTATTCTACTATAGACATATTGTGATTCTAGCAATGGAAGAAATTACACCATTGATGTGGAGCCAGTGGCCACTGGAGGCTCTGGGGGTAGGGAGAGGGAAAAACAGTTGTAATACAGGGGCTTTCTCGGGACTTGGGAATCGCCCTGAGTGATGCTGCAATGACAGATATAGGCCATTTTATATCATCACATAACATGCAGAACTGTTTGGGAGACAGTGTAGACTACAATGTGAACTATGGTCCATGCTCAGTGGCAAAGCCCCAGGATGCATTTATCAACTGCAATGAATGTGCCACACTAATGAAGGATGTTTACATGGGAGGGTGTGGGAGGTGTGGGGAGTGGGGCATATGGCAATCCCTATATTTTTTTGTATAAAATTTATGTAATCTAAGTATCTTAAAAATAAAAAAATATAGAAAAATATGTATAGGCATAAAAATATAAGGAATAATCTTTAAATTTAAAATACAATTTTTAATAATACAACTTTTAGCAATCATAACAGCTGTTCCACAGTAAAGCAAGATGTTACTACAGGAGAAAATGGTGGCGGGTGGAGGATTGGCAAAGGGGTAATGAGAACCCTCTGTACTTTCTGCAATTTTTCTGTAAACCTAAATCTAATCTATAAGAATAAATCTCTTAAAATTAAAATATCCCTTCTGAAGTGAAGGATAAGGTATTCCATCTGGCCCCTCCTACAGCCAAAAAGGAGGCAAAACACATATTTGGCCTATTTGGATTTGAAGGGTGTACATGATTCTAAATCGGCATCCCATCTACATTGTTGTTTCTTACATATCCAGGATTCCCAGGTCCAGGAATCAAGAGGTGGAAAGGTTGTGGCACCACTCACTAATGATCCATTAATGATCCACTAGAAAAATTTTTGCTTCCTATTCCTATGACCATATGCTCTGCTGGGCTAGTAGTTTTGGTTACAAAAAGAATGCTTCCACCAGGAGACACAATAATGAGTCTGTTTAACTGGTAAGTTAAGATGGCTACATGGCCACTGTGGGTTCCTCATGCCTCTGAATCAACAGGCAAAGAAGGGAATTATTATCTCGGCTGTGGTGATTGATCCTGATTTCCAAGGGGAAATTGGACTGCTACT
Source organism: Tolypeutes matacus (assembly GCA_026826555.1). Classification (NCBI taxonomy): domain Eukaryota; kingdom Metazoa; phylum Chordata; class Mammalia; order Cingulata; family Chlamyphoridae; genus Tolypeutes; species Tolypeutes matacus. The sequence goes on along the minus strand of JAKSZT010054494.1, from coordinate 1,142,297 downwards.
ATACAATGGAGGTAAGGTAGTGGAGATACAGGAGATCCCTTAGGGTGTCTCTTACTATTATCATGTCCTGTTATTAAAAGTAAATTACAAAGGGAGACAAGCAGACACATAAAAATGTGCAGCAAATGGACACAGTGAGCACAGCAAAGGGGGGGGGGGGATAAATAAGTAAAATAAATCTTAAAAAAAAAAAAAGTAAATTAAAAACTGCCATGACTCAATTCAGGCAAGACTATTGATGGCACAGACCATTAAGGAATGAAGGTTTTGGTCAACCCACCATATAAAGAAACATGACCACTGTGGCAGTTTGGCATTGTTTATGAATTCCAAAAGTAGATATTGGATTATGTTGATTGGGCCACATCAGTAGGATGTTGAGTCCCCACCCCCTTGGTGGGTACAGACTCACAGATAAAACTACATGGCAGAACAGAGGAGTGAGTTGGAGTTTTGATGCTGAGTTTTTGAGCTGGAACCCAGGAAGTTAGCACACAGAGGAGCTTGGCTGTGAGGAAGGAGAGAAGGCCCTAGGAAAAGAGATGAGCCATTCGCTTGACAGTTCACAGCTGGCCTTCTGGAGAGAACAAAGCAGCTGAGCACAGAGAGAATCGAGCCCCGGGGAGAGAGACAAAGCCTAAAGAGCCTGGCCATGGAGCCTTAAGAGGAAGAGGAAGGCTGAACATCAGCAGCCATCTTGCTCCAACACATGGCAATAGACTGGTAAGGGAAGTAACTTTTGCTTTATGGCCTGGTAACTGTAAGCTTCTAGCCCAAATAAATACCCTTTATTTTTAAAATCCTGCTTAAACTCTTCCAAAAAAATAGAAGTGGAGGGAACATTGCCTAACTCATTCTATGATGCCAACATCACCCTAATACCAAAGCCAAATAAGCCATAAGAAAGGAAAACTAAAGACCTATCTCTCTAATGAACCTGGATGCTAAAATCCTCAAGAAAATACTTGCTAACCATGCTCAACAACACATCAATTAAATTATACACCATGACCAAGTGGGTTTCATCCCTGGTATGCAAGGATGGTTCAACATAAGAAAATCAATCAATGCAATACACCACATTAACAAATCAAAAGAAAAAATCACATGATCACCTCTATTGATGCAGAAAAAGCATTTGACAAAATATAGCACCGTTTCTTAATAAAAACACTTCAAAAGATAAGAATAGAAGGAAACTTCCTCAAAATGATAAAGGGTATATATGAAAAACCCACAGCTAGCATCATATTCAATGGTGAACTGCTAAATGCTTTCCCTCTAAGATCTGGAACAAGACAAGGATGCCCACTATCACTGCTCTTATTTAACATTGTGTTAGAAGTACTTGCTAGAGCATTAAGGCAAGAAAAAAAATTTAAAGGCATCCAAATTGGAAAGGAAGAAGTAAAAATTTCATGATTTGCAGATGACATGATCCTATATATAGAAAGCCCTGAGAAATCTACAACAAAGCTTCTTGAGCTGATAAAGAAGTTCAGTAAAGAGGCAGAATATAAGAGCAACACACAAAACTCAGTAGCATTTCTGTACACCAATAATGAGCAATCTGAGGAGCAAATCAAGAAAAAAATTCCATTTACAATAGCAGCTAAAAGAATCAAATACCTAGAAATAAACTAGGAATAACTAGGAATAAACTAGGAATAACTAAAAATGTAAAGGACTTGTACACAGAAAACTACACAACATTGTTAAAGGAAATCAAAGAAAACAAATAAATGGAAGAATATTCCATGTTCATGGATTGGAAGACAGAACATCATTAAGATGTCTGTCCTATCCAAATTAATTTACAGATTTAATGCAATACCAATAAAAATTACAACAGCATATTTTACTGAATTGGAAAAGCTAATTATGAAATTTATTTGGAAGGGCAAGGGGCCCCGGATAACCAAAGACATATTGAAAAAGAAAAACAAAATTGGAGGAATCATACTACCTGACTTTAAAATATACTGCAAAGCTACAGTGGTCAAAACAGTATGGTATTGGCACAAGGATAGACATACTGACCAATGGAAAAGAATTGAGAGTTCTGATGTAGATCCTCACATATATGGTCAACTGATATTTGACAAGGCCACCAAGCCCACTTAGCTGGAAAAGAATGGCCTCTTCAACAAATGGTACTTAGAGAACTGGATATCCATATCCAAAAGAATGGGAAAGGATCACCATCTCATGCCCTATACAAAAATTAACTCAAGATGGATCAAAGATCTAAATATAAGAGCCAAGGCCATAAAGCTCCTAGAAGATAACGTAGGGAAGCACCTACAAGATCCTGTAGTAGGATACAGTTTCATAAACTTTACACCCAAACCGTGAGCAATGAAAGAAAAAAATAGATAATTTGGACCTCCTCAAAATTAAAAACTTTTGCGTTTCAAGGGCGTCTGTAAGAAGGTGAAAAGGCAGTCTACTCAATGGGAGAATATATTTGGTAACTATCTATCCAATAAGGGCCTAATATCCAGCATATATAAAGAAATCCTACATTTCAAAAATAAAAGACAAACAATGCATTTTAAAAAGGGGCAAGAGATTTGAATAGACACTTCTCCAAAGAATAAATACAAATGGCTAAAAGGCACATGAAAAGATGCTCAACATCACTAGTTATTAGGGAAATGCAAATCAAAGCTACAATGAGATATCATCTTACACCTATTAGACTGGTGGCTATTAAAAAAACAGAGGACTACAAGTGTTGGGGAAGATATGGAGGAAAGGGAACACTTTTCCACTGCTGATGGGAATATAGAATGGTGCAGCCATTGTGGAGGATGATTTGGTGGTTCCTTAGGTAGCTACCTATAAAACTGCCATATAATCTAGCAATCTCACTGCTGGGTATATACCCAGAAGAATTGAAAGCAGGGACATGAACAGATATATGTACACCAATGTTCATAGTGGCATTATTCATTATTGCCAAAAGTTGGAAGCAACCCAAATGTCCATGAACAGATGAATGGAAAAGCAAACCATGGTATATACACCAATGGAATATTACTCAGCTATAAGAAAGAATGCACAGGATAACATGGATGAATCTTGAAGACCTTTTGTTGAGTGAAGTAAGCCAGTCTTTGAAGGACAAATATTACATGACTTCACTGATATGAATTAAGCAAATTGAGCAGACTCACAGAGCTAGAGCGTAGAAGATAGGTTAACAGGAGACAGAAAGGGAGTAGAGTGTGGTAAGCTGATGCCCATATGGGCATAATCTATGATAATATGGAAACGTGTGGTTGGCCAGTGGATGGGCATGAGAATGGTGCAGTGATGTGATTGGGTTCAGTGGTGCTGGTCTGTGAGGGGAAGTGGGGGGGGGTTGGGTTGGACTATCCATGGAACTGGGAGGAGGGTTGGAGGAAGGAGCAGGGGAACTCTGGGGATTTGCATGCCTGTGGTTAAAACTACAATGGTGAGAATGTTCTTTTGGCAAATATCACAGGGGAGAGTTACTGGTGTAGGGCGTTGGGTGTGGTGGGATATGCAGGATAGGGCACACCTGGGGCAGGGTTCTATGGAATATGTAAGTGTTCATCTTGTCATAGTGTGCGGTATCAGTGGGTGGAGACCCACACAATAAACAAGAAAATATTTGACTTCCATCCTGGGGAGTCCTGCTATGTTCTCAATTAGAGGAAAAAGAATCCCTCAAGAACACAGGCAGTACCTAATAAAAGAAAACAGATTAATATGTTAAGCCCTAAATATTATTGCAAGTAACTATGAATCTTATTCTTCAAAAATTGAAACTGGGAAGTAGATGTGGCTCAAGCAGTTGGGTACCTGCCTACCACATGGGAGGTCTCGAGTTCAGTTCCCGGTGTCTCCTAAAGAAGATAAGCAAGACAGCGAACTAATGCGATGGGCTGGTGCAGCAACCTGAAACAAGATGACACAATGAGATGAAGCAATGAGGAAACACAAAGAGGAAACAATGAGAGACACAACAAAGAGGGAGTGGAGGTGCCTCAAGTGATTGGGTGCATTCCTCCCATATGGGAGGTCCTGGGTTTGGTTCTCAGTGCCTCCTAAAAAGAAGATGAGCAGACACAGAAAGCACACAATGAACAGACACAAAAAGCGGACAGCGCAAACAATGGGGGAGGGGGGATAAATAAAAAAAATATTTTTTAAAAATTGAAATTTAGTGGTTACCATAGATTCTGAGGGGAGGAGGAGGGAATAATAGAATATATGGAATATAAGGTATGTTTAGGGCATTAGAATTGTTCTGCATGATGATTGCATTAAGGGATACAGGCCATTTTAAATTTCATTGAAACCTATAAAAGTGTATGGTGTAAAATGTAAACCATAATGTAAACCATTGACCATGGTTAGTAGCACTGCTTCAATATTTGTACATCAGTTGTAACAAATGTACTATCTGTATGTAAAATATTATTAATAGGGAAGAGTGGAAAAAGGGGAAAACATTGGGTATATGGGAATCCCTTATATTTTTTATGTGACTTTTCTGTAACCTAATGCTTATTTGAAGATAAAGTGAAAAAAAAAAAAGACACTGGGTAAATACAGAGAACAAATTATCACTGTACATACATGATATAAGATCCTACAGTGATGAAAGACAATGTATAAAAATTTATTTCAAAAATTTTAAATTTTTTAATTTTTAATTTTTGTATTTTATTTTTAATTATTTCATTTTCTTATTGATTTCACTTGGTTATTTTGTTGGCCTTGGTTTTGGAGTGGTTTTAGATCACAAAAGAGTCACAACTGTGGCAGGGGAGGATCACAAGTGCAGGGTCTCTGATGGAGGGATGTGTGGGGAGGAGTGAACCTGAGGCATACCTCTAAGGCATATGAATATGTTAAAGTGTTCATGGGGCATTATCTCAGTGGGCAGAGACCCACATACTAACCGAAAGAATACTGTATTGAATTCCCATCCTGGGGAGTCCTGCTATGTTCTCTAATAGAATGGCAAGAATCCCCCAAGTACATGGGCAGAGCCTAGCAAAGGAGCACAGACCATTACGCCAGGCCCTTGATATTCATGGTTGTATATATGAACCTTGTTCTTGTGAAATTGAAACTTAGTCTAGTATTATATATTGTCTAAGAGTTACCTCCTGAAAGCCTCCTTGTTGCTCAAATGTGGCCTCTCTCTAAGCCAAACTCGGCAAATAAACTCACTACTTTCCCCCCAGCATGGGACATGACTCCCTGTGATAAGCTTCCCTGGCACCAAGGGATTATTACCAAGTGCCAACTAGCAATGCATCTGGAAAAAGACCTTGACCAAAAGGGGGAAATATTAAATACAAATGAGTTTTTATGGCTAAGAGATTTCAAAGTGAGTCTGGAGGTCATTCCAGAGTTTATACTTATGCATCTCTCAGCAGGGTCTCATTGACTGCCACAGTAAACAGTGCCTCAAACAGCGGGGCTCCTGAGACCTCTAGAGACATCTAGGCACTATAAGCTCAGGAATTTGGCACCCTGTCAGTGGGCCTTACTTTGGAATTTATGCTCCCAGTGTAACAGAATTAGACTCATTTATAGTTTCCCTACACGTGGCTTTTTTGCCCCTTTTATTTGAACCTATAATTAGCAATGTACTTGTTAAATATATGTCCCAGAGACTTAAATCTTTGGTCTGTTCATTTGCCAGTTGAGGCCTGAATCTCAAGCAGAGTTGCAATACCTAATCTCCAGTTCATTGGACTCACCCAGGACAACCAACAAGGAGATGATGATGGACAACTCCCAACCTATGGAACAGAGAGTATGTGCAACTGCAAGCAAGATAGTTCCATTCACCTGGGCCCTGGAATTTAGGCCCCCTCTCAATTAGAAACAGAGTGGGCATCACCATTCCAAAATCCTCAAGATTGGAGAATGAACAATGGACTAAAGTAGACTTATTGTTATTCTATAGGCTTATTATTCTAGCAATGGAAGAACTTTTATCATTGATATAAAAGCAGTGGCCATCAGAGGTTCTGAGGGGAGGGAGAGGAAGAATAGTTGTAACATGGGGGCATATTCGGAACATTGGAATTGTCCTGCATGACATTGCAATGACAGATACAGGCCATTATACATTTTGTCATAACCTATAAAATTGTGTGGAGCAGAGTGCAAACTGTAATGTAAACTATAGTCCACAGTAGTAGCAATACTTCAATATGTGTTCATCAATTGTAACAAATGTACCACACCATGAAAGAGGTTGTTAATGTGGAAAGTGGGGAAGGGGGAAGGGGTGGGGCATATGGGAATCCAGTGTATTTTTTACGTAACATTTATGTAATCTAAAGCTTCTTTAAAAATAAAAAAAAAGGAGGGAGTTGATATGGCTCAAGAAGTTGAGCACCTGCTTCCTGAATGGGAGGTCCTGGGTTTGGTTCCCGTGCATCCTAAAAACAAAACAAAATGGGGGCATGACTCTAGGGGATGAGACTCTCTGGCACCAAGGGATTATTACCAAGTGCCAGCTAGCAATGCAGCTGGAAAAAGACCTTGACCAAAAGGAGGAAATGGTAAATACAAATGAGTTTTTATGGCTAAGAGATTTCAAAGTGAGTGGGGAGGTCATTCCAGAGGTTATGCTTATGCACGTCTCAGCAGGATCTCATTGACTGCCACATTAAATATTGCCTCAAATAGCGAGGCTCCTGAGGGCTCTAGAGACATCCAGACACTACAGGCAGGACAGACAGCTCAGGAGTTTGGCGCTCTGCCAGTGGGCCCTACTTTGGAATTTACACTCCCTAGTGTGACAGAGTTGGACTCATTTGTGTTTTCCCTACACATGGCTCTTCTGCCCCTTCTATTTGAACCTGTAGTTAGCACTAGACTTGATAGATGTATGTCCAGGAGACTTAAATCTTTTGGCTGTCCATGTGCCAGTTGGGGCCTGAATCTCAAAAGAGTTGCAACACCTACTCTCCAATTCATGGGATTCACCCAGTACAGCTAAAAAGGAGATGATGGTGGACAACGACCATCCCAAGGAACAGAGAGCATCTACAACTGCAAGCAAGATAAGACTATCCATCTGCCCCATGGGATCTAAGCCCACTCTCAATTAGAGGTGGAGAGGGCATCACCATCCCAGAAACCTCAGTATTGGAGAATGAATGATGGACTACAATAGACTTACTATTATTCTACAATAGACATTGTTATTCAAGCAATGGAAGAACTTTTATCATTGATGTGATGGCAGTGGCCACCGGATGTTCTGCAGGGAAGGAGAGGGAAAAACAAGTGTAATATGGGGGCATTTTTGGGACATTACAATTGTCCTGAATGATGTTGCAATGATGGATACAGGCCATTATATATTTTGTCATAAGTTACAAAATTGTGCAGGACAGAGTGTAAACTATAAGCTATAATCCACGGTTAGTGGCAATGCTTCAATATGTGTTCATCAACTCTAACAAATGTACCACACTAATGAAGGATGTTGTTAAATGCGGGAAAGTGTGGGAGGGGAGGGGGTAGGACCTTTGGGAATCCCCTATATTTTTTATGTAACATTTATATAATCTAACATATTTAAAAATAAAAATAAGTATTAAAAAAAACAGCAAGCAAACAAATGAAAAAATCAACTCAGGTGAGCCCATGTGGCTGTGTTTGAGTCACGGCTTCCCAGATAAGAGGTCGTGGGTTCAATCCCCAGCCCCAGTACCTCAAAAATAAATAAATAAAAATTTAAAAGTACTCCTTAGCTGTGGAGTTTTGTATGGCCAAGAGTAGAGTGTCTCATCATGTTTTAAGCTGAATAATTCTTTATTGTGGGGGCCGTCTTGTACCCTATAGGTGTTCAACAGAATCCCTGGCCTCTTCCCACTAGATGCCAGTAGCATCTCTCTGGAGATATGACAACCAATAATGATTTCAGACATTGCCAAATGCCCTCTGGGGAGGGGGGCAAAATTGTCCCTGGCTGAGAACCACAGCCCTATGAGGAATGAATCAGCCATATGCCTGGTATATGGACACTCTCTAGCAGAAGACTAAATGGAATCTTAAGGAATTATTGGGAATTCCAAAAGGCAAGGAGGAAAAGAAGGTCATACCTGAGCTGAAGGATGAGAAGTATTAGCCTGGAGAAGACAAAGGAAGGATAGAAGAGGCATGAGACAACTTGGAGTTTGGAGGGAAATGCAAATCATTTTGGTTGGTTGGGAAAGCAGTGCTCAAAGATGTGGTGTAATAGATGTCTTGTAAGATAGATAGGGAGCAGCTCATGAAAGGCATTTTAAGTCACATAAAGACTCAATTCTTGGGAACAATGGAGAACCATTGAGTTTCTCCATGATCTGACTTGGATTTAGGGAAGATCACTTTGGCCGCGTTGTGGAAAATAGTTTGGAAGCAGATTTACCAGTCAGGAGGCTGTTTTAGTCCCGGTGAGAGATAATTATGGCTTGACTTAAGATAGTGATAATGGGAAGGGATTCAAGATCTATTTAGGTGACAAGAACGGTGTCTGCTAGTCTCTCCCTTATCTTCTGGATTTCGTTGCTTTCACCTTCTTCTGTGGCTTTTTCTTCTCTTCTTCTGAATTTCACTCTCTTATAAAGGACTCCAATAAGAGGATTATGACCCACCCTGAATGAGGTGGGTCATGTCTTAAGACCCTACTCACCAAAAGATCCTACTTACGATAGGTCCACACCCACAGGAATAGATTAACTTTAAGACCATACTTTTCTGGGGTCCACACAGCTTCAAACCATCACACGGGATCTGGAGACTAATTAGGTATGGGGAATTTTTCTGGCTTGTACTACTGGGTAGATGGTTGTGCTAGTCACTGTGATGGGAAACTTTGGTAACCGAAGAGGTTTGGAAGGAATATGAAATTTAAGTTTGGAAAAGTTGAATTTGAGGTGGTTGTGTTCATTGAGGTGGAGAGATGGCAGGCATTAAATATGAGTTTGAAGATCAGGAGAAAATCTACAGTAGAGATATAGGATTGAGAACCATCAGGTGAAATTGAAGCCATGGGAATTGTTTTAGTCTCCTGGTTGCTAAAATGAATACCATACAATGGGTTGGCTTAACAACACAGTTTCAGAAGCTAGAAGACTTACTTCCTCCCAGAGTTGGTATCTTCTGGCTGGCTGGCAACCTTTGGGGTTCCTTGGCTTTTCCATCACCTGGCAATGCACATGGAGAAAGGAGAAATGTCTTCTCCTTTCTTTTCCAGGTTCTGCTGACTTTCAGCTTCTGGCTGCTCCCTGTAGCTTCTCTCTCTGTGGCCTTCAGTATTGGGCCTCCAGTTATAGGATTAAGACTCATCCTGATTTATCTGGGTCACACTTTAACTGAAGTAGCCTTATCAAAAGTCCTATTTACAAGAGTTCATACTCACAGGAATGTATTAAGTTTAAGAACGTGTTTGTTTTTTTTCTGGGGTACATAGCTCTAACCCAACACAAATTCCTAGGCTAAATTTATTCCTAGATATTGATTCTTTTCGTTGCTATTGTAAGTGGATTTTTTACTTTATTTCCTCTTCAGATTGTTCATTATGAATGTATACAAACACTACTGGTTTTTTTCATGTTTATCTTGTATGCCACCACTTTCCTGAATTTATTAGCTTCAGTTGCTTTGTTGTGCATTTGTCAGGATTTTCTATATCCTGACCCATACATATTTGGGATAAATCCCACTTGACCATGTCATTTGCAAATAGTGAAAGTTTTACTTCTTCCTTTCTAGTTTGGATGTATTTTATTATTTCTTTTTCTTGCCTACTTGGTCTGGCTAGAACTTCCAGTACAATATTGAATAACAGTGGTAACAGTGGGCATCCTTCTCTTGTTCCTGATCTTAGAGAGAAAGCTTTCGGTCTTACACCACTGAATATGATGTTTACTGTGAGCTTCTTATATATGCCCTTTATCATATTGAGGAAGTCTCTCTCTATTCCTAGTTTTCCAAGTGTTTTTATCAAGAAGGGGTGCTGGGTTTTCTTAAATGCCTATTCTGCATCAATTGAGATTATAATGTATTTTTCCTTCATTCTATTAATATGGTATATTAATTGATTTTCTTATATTGAACCACCTATATATATTTGGAATAAATCCCACTTGATCATGGTGTATACTTCTTTTAATATGCTGTTAGATTAGGTTTGTTGAGGATTTTTTCATTCATAAGAGATGTTGCTCTGTTATTTTATTTTCTTGTGGTATCTTAATATAGCTTTGGAATTAGGGTAATGTTGGCCTCAAAGAATAAGTAGAGAGACTTCCCTCCTCTTCAAGTTTTTGGAAGAGTTTGGGCAGGTTGGTGTTAATTCTTCTTTCAATGTTTGGGAAAATTTGCCAGTTAAGCCATCTGGTCCTAGGCCTTTCTTTGTTGGTAGGTTTTTATTAGTGATTCAATCTCTTTACTTGTTATAGGTTTGTTCATATCTTCTCTTTCTTCTTGAGTCACTGTAGGTAGTTTGTATGTTTCTAGGAATTTGGCCATGTCATCTAATTTGATGCTATACAAGTGTTCATAGTATCCTCATAATCCTTTTCATTTCTGTGGGGTTAGTAGCAATGTCCCCCCTTTCATTTCTGATTTTAGTTATTTGTGTCCTCTATGTTTTCTTTGTCTAGCTAGAAAATTGTCAATTTTATTGATCTATTCGATGAACCAACTTTTAGTTTCATTGATTCTCTGTATTGTTTTTTTAAAATTATATATTTCATTTATCTCTGCTCTAATCTTTATTTCCTTCCTTCTGTTATCTTTGAGTTTAATTTATTCTTCTTTTTCTAGATTCTCCAGTTGTGAGGTTAGGTCTCTCTTTAAATGGTGTTAATAATCATAAAATTCCCACCGAGTACTGCCTTCACTGCATCCCCTACATTTCATTATATTGTTTTTTGTTTTCATTTGCCTCAAGATATTTCTTAATTTCCCTTGTGGTTTCTTCTTTGACCCATTGATTTTTTTTTTTTTTTTGGAAATACTGGGGATTGAACCCAGAACCTCATACATGGGAAGCAGGAGCTCAACCACTTGAGCTACATCCACTCCCCCCATTGCTTTTTAAAAAGTGTGTTGCTTAATTTCCACTATTGGTGAATTTCCAATTCTCCCTCTGTTATTGATTTCTAACTTTGTTCCATTGTGGTTCAAGAACATATATTGTATGATTTCAATATTTTTTTTAATTTGAGACTTATTTTTGTTACCTATCATATGATCTGTTCTGGAGAATGACCTATATCCAATAGAGAAGAATGTGTATTTTGCTGTGTTGAGTGACGTGTTCTATATATGTCTGTTAGGGTTAATTGGTTTATAGTATCATTTGATTCTTCTATTTCCTTGTTTATTTTCTGTCTAGATGTATGAATCAATGTTTTGTCCTCCGGCTCTGATAGAATGGCAGCCCAACTCCTTCCAAGCACTTGCACAGTGGCCATGCTTTCCCCAAACACTAGGGTGAAGGCTCCACCCTCTCCAAGCATCAGCATGGCAGCCAGGCTCTCTGGAATTGCTGTAATACAGGCTCCACCCTTTCTGAGCATTGGGGTGGCAACCAGGCTCTCCACAAATGACAGGGTACTGGCCCCAGCATCTCAGACCATTGAGGTGGCAGCACTCTCCCTGAAAAATAGGGTGCAAGGCCCACTCTCTCCAAGCCCAGTGGCAGATGGCCTGTCCCCTCCAAGCATAGGAGTGCCCCTGCCCTTTGAACATACGTGGGTGGGCATGCTCTCTTGGCCTGAGGAGAGCTTTCTAGTCCAGACCTTTACTTCCATGGTTTGTCCCTTGAAGTCATTCTTCATTCAATTGTCCCTTCTATGTCACTTTCAGTCCAGGCAGTGGTTCTTTATGGTCATAGAAATTTTGCAAAAACTTTGTTGGCATTGTGTGCAGTTGAAGTGGGTCCAAACCATCAGACAATAAAACGTTCCACAGATCCTTCCTGGATAACCACATTCCCAGTCCTAACTTCCACTGAAATAGCTGACTGGATCCATGTTTAGCTAAACATTCAAACCTCCTTTAGCAAAGGATTGTTCAGTTAAACCCTCACATGGAGCTTGTTCTCAGGGGACACACTTTCCAAAAGCTCGGGGAGATCCCTGATAGATCCACTTCTGGCCCTAGTCTCAGAGCACAGTATCTGGATGGGCTCAGAATTTTTCAAACCATTAATTTCTGGTTTCTTTGTGCTTAAGAGTTCAGTTCTCAGCTTTTCTCTGTCCTCTCACAATTTAATGTAAGCTGCAAGGAGAAAGCAAGATGCACATTTCATACTTAGCTTGGACATCTTCTCAGCTAAATATCTAAGTTCATCACTTACAAGTTCCACTTTCAATCTCACATCAGTATACAATTTTGTGAAGTTCTCTGCCACTTTATAACAAGGATCACCTTTCTTCCAGTTTCCTATATCACTTTCATAATTTCCTTCTAAGGCCTCATCAGAAGTACCTTTAATGTCCATATTTTTGCTCACAGTCTCTTAAAGTAATTTAGCCTTTTTCTATCAAGTGCCTCAGAATTCTTTCAGCCTCCCCCTATTATCCAATTCCAAAGGTATTTCCACATTTTTAGGTATTTGTCATAGCAACACCCCACTTTCTGTTACCAAATCCTGTTTTATTTTTTGGCTGCTAAAACAAATACCATATAATGGGTTAGCTTGACAACAGGAATTTATTACCTCACATTTTCAGAGGCAAGAAGGCTTGCTTCCTCCTGAGGTCAATATCTTCTGTTTGGCCAGCAGTCTTTGAGGTTCCGTGGCTTTTCTGTCACATGGCAATGCACATGGTGGCATCTTCTCTATTCTTGTCCAGGTTTTATTGACTTCTAGTTTCTGGCTGATCCCTGTAGCTTCTCTCTATGGCTTTCTCTGTAAGTCCTCTAGTAACAGGTTTAGAACCCATCCTGATTCAGTTGGCCCACACCTAACTGAAGTAAGTTCATCAAAAGTTCCTATTTACAATGGGTTCATACTCATAGGAATGCATTAAGTTTAAGAACATAATTTGTTTGGGGGGTACATAACTCTAAGCCACCATAGGAATGAATGAGATCATCCAAGGAGAATGTGTATACCAAAGAGATGAAGGCCAAGGATTTTCTCATGGCTTGCTTCCTCATATAATTTTTGTCTCCTCCTCCAAGTGGCTTTCCTTGACTAACATATATAAAATATCACCCCATACCACTCTCTATTCCTTTTTCCATGCTTTTCTGGGTAAGACATCACTATCCATGACAGTTCTCTATGTAACTCATTGATTTTTTGGTTACTTTCATATTTTTTTAAAGTAAATGCTTTTAAAAATAAGCATTGTGTTTATTTAAATGGAAGCCTTAATATGAGCTCTTCACAGACTCTTTTTACAAATAAAAACATTCATCAAGCCATAGTTTTGTTGTTTGTCTTCCAACCTGTTGTGAAAACCTCATAGAACCTTTGTACTTGAAATAATTCACAATCCATGTAATACCCTGAGTTCCTAAACAACTTATTCTTTTTGTGTGTGTGAAAGTAAATGCTTTAAAAAAATTTTTTTAATTTTATTTTGTTATATTTTTAAAAATTTATAAACAGATTACATAAATGTTACATTAAAAATGTAGGGGATTCCCATATTCCCCACTCCCTACCCTCCCACATTTTCCCACATTAACAACATCCTTCATTAGTGTGGTACATATGTTGAACATTGTGATGAACACAATTGGAGCACTGCCACTAAGTGTGGATTATAGTTTACATTATAGTTTAAACTCTCTCCTGCACAATTTTGTAAGTTATGAAAAGATATATAATGGTCTATATCTATCATTGCAATGTCATTCAGGACAACTCCAATGTCCCGAAAATGCCCCCAAATTACACCTATTTTTTAAAATATGTTTTTATTTATTACATTATAGTTTAAATTCTCTCCTGCACAATTTTGTAAATTATGACAAGATATATAATGGACTTTATTTGTCATTGCAAAATCATTCAGGACAATTTCAATGTTCATAAGTACAGTCATCAATATCCAGGGGCCATCAATGGTCCATCCTCCTTCACTAGGCACTGCCCCTGTACTTGGGGGATTCCTGCTGTTCCATTAGAGAATGTGGCAGAGCTACCCAGGATGGGAAATGAATATTCTTTCGGTTATTGTGTGGATCTCCACGCACCGTGACAATGCCCCATGAACACTTGAACTCATTCATATGCCTTATAGGTATACCCTAGGTGAACCACCTCCCATGCATCCCCCATCACTGACACCCTGCACCAATGATCCTCCCCTCCACAGTTGTAGCCCTTCTGTGATAAAAACTCAAAAACGAGCCAAAAAAATAAGCAAATAAAATTAATAAGAAAATGAAATAATAATGATAATTTTTAAAATGACAAAACACAAAAACTTAAAAAGAATTGAAATAATAAAAGAAATAATTAAAAATAAAAATTTTAAAATTGGCATTATGTCTTTCATCACTGTAAGATATGTTGTCTTGTATATACAGTGACATTTTTTTCCATTTATTCCCCCAATGTCTTATTTTTTTCATTTAATCTTCAAAGAAGCTTTAGGTTACAGAAAAATCACATACAGAATGTAGGGGATTCCCATATACCCATATATCCTCCCCACTTTCCCCTCAAACCCTATTAATAACATTTTACATGTAGATGGTACATTTGTTACAATTGCTATACAAATATTGAAGCATTGCTACTAATCATGGTCAATGATTTACATTATGGTTTACATTTTGGATTGTGCACTTTTATAAATTTTGATGAAATTTAAAATGGCCTGTATCCATCACTGTAAGATCTGTAGAACAATTCAAGTGCCCCCCAAATGCCCTATGTTCCATCTATTCTATTCCTCCCTCCCCCTCCCCTCAGGACCCCCGGCAACCACCAAGCTTCATTCCTTGAAGAACAAGATTCATAGTTACTTGCAACAACATTGAGGGCTTGACGTACTGGCCTGTCCTCCCCTATTAGGCACTGCTTATGCTCTCAAGAGACTCCCACCCCCCTATCTAGGAACATAGCAGGACTCCCCAGGATGGGAGTCCAACACCTTCTCGTTCATTGTGTGGGTCTCCACCCACTGATAAAATGCACTATGACAGGATGAACAGTCACATACTCCTTAGAAACCTGCTCCAGGTGCACCCTATCCCGCATGCCCCCCATATCCAACAGCCTAAACCAGTAACCGTCCCCTGCTGTATTAGCAAAAAGAAAAAAAATTCCCCCAATTTGAAGTTTGAACCACATACCTGCAAATCCCCAGAGTTCACCTGCTCCCTCCCCCAACCCTCCTCACAGTTTCACGGTAAGTGCAAGCCCCCACACCCTACCCCCCTCACCTTCCAGCACCGCCCAACCCAATAGCATCACTGAACCACTGTCATGCCCATCCACTGCACAACTACACCCTTCAACTTTATCATAGATTTTGCCCATGTGGGAATTGGCTCACAACCCTCTACTCCCTTTCTGTCTCCTGTTAACCTATCTTCCAGAGTCTAGCTCTGTGAGTCTGCTCAATTTCCTTAATTCATCTCAGTAAGGTCATATAATATTCAGTGACTGGCTTCCTTCACTCAACATAAGGTCTTCAAGGTTCATCCATGGTATCCCATGTGTTAATAATGCATTACTTCTTAGAGCTGAGTAGTATTCCATTGTATATAAACCAGAATTTGCTTATCCATTCATCTATTGATGGGCATTTGGTTTGATTCCAACTTTTGGCAATAGTGGATAATGCCGCTATGAACATTGGTGTGCATATATCTGTTCGTGTCCCTGCTTTTAATTCTTCTGGGAATATACCCAGTAGTGGGATTGCTAGATCATATGGCAGTTCTATAGTTAGTTTCCTGAGGAACCACCAGACTGTCCTCCACAATGGTTGCACCATTCTGCATTCCCACCAGCAGTGATAAGTGTTCCCATTCCTCCACATCCTCTCCAACACTTGTAGTCCTCTGTTTTTCCTAATAGCTGCCATTATAATGGGTGAAAGATGATAGCTCATTGTAGTTTTGATTTGCATTTCCCTAATAGCTAGTGATGTTGAGCATCTTTTAAAGTGCTCTTTAGCCATTTGTATTTCTTCTTTGGAGAAATATCTACTCAAATCACCTGCCCATTTGTTAAGTGGGTTGTTTGTCTTTTTAATTTCAAGCTGTAGGATTTCATTATATATGCTGGATATTAGGCCTCTATCAGATATATGGTTACCAAATATTGTCTCCCATTTAGTAGACTGCTTTTTCATGTTCTTGACAAACTCCTTTGAGGTGCACAAGTTTTTAATTTTACATTTATCTATATTTTCTTTCATTTCTCATGCTTTGGGTATAAAGTTCATGAAATAATTTCCTAATAGAAGATGATGTAGATGCTTCCCTACATTATTTTCCAATATCTTTATGGTCTTGACACATATATTTATATCTTTGATCCATCTTGAGTTAATTTTTGTATAAGGTGTGAGGTGGTATTCCTCTCTAATTTTTTTGGATATGGATAATCAGTTCTTCAAGCACCATTTGTTGAACAGGCTATTGTCTCCCAGTTGAGGGAGTTTGGTGGCCTGGTTGAATATCAGTTCACTGTATATGGGGGGATCTATATCAGAAATCTCAATTCGGTTCCATTGGTTGGTATGTCTATCCTTGCACCAATACCATGCAGTTTTGACCACTGTAACTTTGTAGTATGCTTTAAAGTCAGGTAGTGTGATTCCTCTGATTTCATTTTTCTTTTTCACTATGTCTTTGGCTATTCAGGGCCTCTTGCCCTTCCACATAAATTTCATAGTTAGTTTTTGCAATTCAGTAAAAAATGCTGTGTTGATTTTTATTGGGATTACATTAAATCTGTAGATTAGTTCGGGTAGGATAGGCATCTTCACGATGTTTAGTCTTCCTATCCTTGAACAGGGAATATTCTTCCATTTATTTAAGTCTTCTTTGATTTCCTTTAACAGTGTTGTGTAGTTTTCTGTGTATAAGTCCTTTACATCTTTAGTTAAATTTATTCCTAGGAATTTGATTCTTTTAGTTACTATTGTAAATGGTATTTTTTTCTTGATTCCCTCCTCAGATTTCTCATTATTGGTGTACAGAAATGCTCCTGATTTTTACTCATTGATCTTATACCTTGCAACTTTACTGAACTCATCTTTGTTGTAGATTTCTCAGGGCTTTATATGTATAGGATCATGTCATCTGGAAATAGTGAAATTTTTACTTCTTCCTTTCCAATTTGGATGACTTTTATATCTTTTTCTTGCCTCAGTGCTTGAGCAAGTACTTCTAACCCAATGTTAAATAGGAGTGGTGATAGTGTGCATCCTTGTCTTGTTCCTGATCTTAGAGGGAAAGCTTTTAGGATTTCACCATTGAATATGATGTTAGCTGTGGGTTTTTCATATATACCTGTTATCATGTTCATAAAGTTTCCTTCTATTATTATCTTTTGCAGTGTTTTTATCAGGAGAGGGTGCTGTATTTGTTGAATACTTTTTCTGTGTCTATAGAGATGATCATGTGATTTTTTTCTTTTGATCTGTTTATGTGGTGTATTACATTGATTGGTTTTCTTATGTTGAACCATCCTTGCATACCTGGGATGAAACCCATTTGGTCATGGTGTATAATTTGTTTGATGTGTTGTTGAATATGAGTAGCATGTATTTTGTTGAGGATTTTAGCATCTAGGTTCATTAGAGAGATTGGCCTGTAATTTTCCTTTCTTGTGGCATCTTTGTTTGGCTTTGGTGTTAGGGTAATGTTGGCATCATAGAATGAGTTAGGCAATGTTCCTTCTACTTCTAATTCTTGGAATAATTTAAAGAGGATTGGGGTTAGTTCTTTCCAGAATGCTTGGTAGAATTCACTTTTGAAGCCGTCTTGTCCTGGGCTCTTCTTAATTGGGAGGTTTTTGATGACTAGGATTCTATTTCTTTACTTGTGATTGGTCTGTTGAGTTCATCAATTTCTTCTTTTGTCAATGTAGGCTGCTTGTGAGTTTCTAGGAATTTGTCTTTTTCTTCTAAATTATCCTTCTTGTTGGCATATAATTTTTCAAAGTATCTTTTTATTGTACTCTATTTCTGTGGGGTTAGTAGTGATATCCTTTTCCTCATTTCTTATTTTTCATGTGTGCATCTTCTTTCTTTTTTTGTTAGTCTAGCTAAGGATTTGTCAATTTTATTGATCTTCTCGAAGAACCATCTTTTGGTTTTATTTTTTTCTAGTGCTTTCTTATTTTCAACTTCATTTAGCTCTGCTCTAATCTTTTTTTACTTCCTTCTTTCTACTTGCTTTGGGATAAGTTTGTTGTTCTTTTTCTAATTCCTCCAGGTGTGCAGTTAGTTCTTCGATTTTAGCTCCTTCTTTTTTAATGTAGGCATTTATGGCTAGGAATTTCCCTCTCAGTACAGCTTTTGCTGCATCCCAAAGGTTTTGATACGTTGTGATGTCATTTTCATTTGTTTCAAGGTAGTTACTGATTTCTTTTGCAGTTTCCTCCTTGACCCACTGATTGTCTAAGAGTGTCTTGTTTAACTTCCATATCTTTGTGCCTAATCTGCTTCTCTGCCCTTTAATTGATTTCCAGCTTCATTCATTTGTGGTCAGAGAAATTACTTTCCATAATTTCTATCTTTCTTAATTCATTGAGAGTTGTTCTTTGGCCTAGTATATGGTCTATCCTGGAGAATGATCCACGTGCACTGGAGAAGAATGTATATCCTGCTCTATTTGGGTGTAATTTTTTGTATATGTGTATTAGGTCCAGATCCTCTAATGTGTTATTCAAGGTCTTTGTTTCTTTATTGATTCTTTGTTGAGGTGTTCTGTCTAATGGTCATAATGGTGTAATAAAGTCCTCCACTATAATTGTTGAGGTATCTATTTCTCCACTTAGTTTTTCCAATGTTTACCTCGTGTGTTTTGAGGTGCCCTGGTTAGGTGCATAAGTGTTTATGATTGTTCATTTTCCTTGATAGATTATCCCTTTTATTAATATATAGTGGCCTTCTTTGACTCTTACAATAATTTTGCATTAAAAGTCTATTTTGTCTGATATTGGTATAGCTACTCTTGCCCTTTTTTGGTTTTTGTTTGCATGTAAAATTGTTTTCCAACCATCGCTTTCAGCCACCTTGCACCCCTGGGTCTAAGGTGAGTTTCTTGCAGACAGCATATTAATGGGTCATATTTCCTTATCCATTCTGACTATCTGTGTCTCTTGTTTGGAGAGTTTAAGCTATTAACATTCAATGCTATTACTGTGAAGGAATTACTTACATTAGCCATATTATATTTAGGTTTATTTATGCCATATGTTGTTTTTATTTGTTTTTTTATCTTTTTAGTTATTCTTACACTCTCCTCCAACTCTCTCTCTCTCTCCTGTTTTTTCCTTTTAAGCTGCAGAACTCCCTTTAGTATTTCTTGAAGGGCAAGTTTCTTATTGACAAACTCTTAATTTCTGTTTATATGTGAATATTTTGAACTCTCCCTCATTTTTGAATGCCAGTTTTGCTGGGTAGAGAATTCTTGGCTGGAAGTTTTTCTTTTAGCACCTTAACTATGTCATATCCTTGCCTTTTTGCCTCCATGGTGTCACATGAGAAATGAGCACTTAATCTTATCGAACTCCACTTTTATGTGATGAATCTCTTTTCTCTTGCTGCTTTCAGTATTCTCTCTTTGTCTTGAGCATTGGACAATTTGACACGTATCTGTCTTGGGGTTGGCCTGTTAGGATTTATACTGTTTGGAATGTGCTGGGCTCCCTGGACATATACATCCATGTCCCTCAATAAAGTTGGGAATTTTTCAGCCATTATTTTCCTCCAACACTCCTTCTGCCCCCTTTCCCTTCTCTTCTCCCTCTGGGATGCCTATAATGCATATGTTTGTGCATTTCATGTTGTCATTCATGTCCCTAAGTCCCTGCTGGATTTTTTCTTTTTTCTTTTCTTTTCTTTTTTTTTTTTTTTCAATCTATCTGGTCTACTATCTGTCTGATTTCAGATGTACTCTCTTCCACATCACTAATTCTTTCCTCTGCCTGTTTAAATCTGCTGTTATGTGCTTCCATTGTATTTTTGATATCTTGCATTATGCCATTCATCACTATCACATCCGTTATTTTTTTATCTATGTTTATAATTTCTTCGGTATGTTCTCCCAGTGTCCTTTTAATATCCTTTATCTCTTCTTTCACTCCATTAAATTGATTCATGATATTTGTTTGGACATCTCTGATTAGTTGTTTCATGTTCTGCATCTCCTCCTGGTTTTTAGTTTGTTCGTTAGACTGGGCCATGTCTTCTTGTTTCTTAGTGTGGCTTGTAATTTTTTGTTGATGTCTAGGCATCTGTTTGTTTTGATGGATTTATTTGGTTGGTTAGCTTCTCTTTCTACTCTCGGGTTTTATTTTGTTTTTGATTTTGTGTTTGTTTTGTGTGCTAAGGTTTTACTTTGACACTTTGTTCCTCTTATTCTATTGCCTTGCTGTTGTCTATGTTCCCTTTAAAAAATTACTTTGGACGAGAGAAAAGGATAGAGATAAGATGAGAAAAAGAATAATAGTAAGAATAATAAACAAGATAGAAGAGCAACCATATAAGACCTAGGTAAACAAATAATTAATAAAATGTTTAAAAAAATCATAAGAAGTACAGAGGAATAAGAATAAAAAGTTGGAATAGAAAAAATGAAATGAGAAACAAAATAGAGAAAAATATATAGAGTGAATTAAAAGACCAGAATGATAAGAAGAGAGCAACAGAAAAAAGAAAGGAAAATGAAGAAAAAAGAGAAAGCAAAAAAAGAAATAAAACAGAGAAAGAGAGAGAAAGAGAAATAAGAACAAAAAAAACTGAAGACCAAACAAAAATAGATGGAATGAAAGAAAAACAACAGAAAGCAGAAGATAGAAAAATGAAGAAAAGAAAAGAAATAACATAGGTAGAAAAAATTGGTAAAAGAAAAATAGGGGGAAACAAAGAAAGGGGAAACACAAAAACAAGAAACAAAGCAGCAGAAACTAAAAACAACAACAACAATAAAGGAAAAACAGCCTTCCCTCTTAGGCCCCTAAGGTGCTTCTCAGTCTATGTGTGTTCATCAATCTATCACCCTGCAGCCTGCCCTCTGCAGGTAATGTACCAGGTTTTAGCAAGTAAAATAAGGGGGAAAAAGGATGCTTTAAAAATATATAACAGATCCAAGAAAACCTAAAATAAAAAGAATGTCTGTATGTTCCCTGTCATAGGTATCAGCTGGATGCCTGATAATCAGGTGGATCACTTCTCCACTTCTCTAAAGAGACCAGGGAATCAAACCAGGGGCCTCATATATGCAAGGTGGAAATTCCTCCACTGAGCTAAACTGTCTCCTTAGGTTAATCAGCCTTCAGAAACCTATTTGCCTCTTTTCCCCCAGGGATTTTAGACTACAGTTTGCTAGAGTCCTGCCCCTCTCTAATCTACTTCCTCTCTCCTCCCCCCACCCAGCGGCTAGGTGTGACAGCCTGCCTGAGCACATACCCCTCCCCCTCTCCCTTCCTGGTCATGGTCCCTTCCAAGATTCAAAGGGAGCTCAGCTGGCCAAACTCACTGCAAAGGAACCACTGTCCACCCTCTTTCAAACCCCTCTTCCTTCCAGGGAATGCCCCCTCCCAGTCCATTGGCAGCAGAGCCAGAGGTACAGAGGCTACTTGCCCTGAGGGTGGGGTATATGTGCTGTTTCTAGCCACAGGGGCGAGAAACTCATGGTTTTCCTTTGACTTCTTGATCTTTCCATTACCCTTCTAGATGACTCAGAGCACCTTCCCACTCTTTATATATCCAAAGCAGCTCCTTTAGATAGGTCCCTGCCTTCTCTCCGTTGGTTTTTTGTTGTTGTTGTTGTTGTTGTTGTTGTTGCTGTTGTGTGTGTGTGTGTGTGTGAGAGAGAGAGAGAGAAAGAGAGGGGGAGAGAGAGAGAGAGAGAGAGAGAGAGAGAGAGAGAGAGAGAGAGAG
>JAKSZT010054494.1:1013966-1120193 GCA_026826555.1 Tolypeutes matacus | reverse complement strand
AGAGAGAGAGAGAGAGAGAGAGAGAGAGAGAGAGAGAGAGAGAGAGAATCAGACTCTGCCTACCTACTTTGGTGCCATTTTCCTGTAAGTCCCATACTTTCATATTTTGACAATAATATAACTTGCAGGTATTAAAAAGTTCAACCTCTCAAAATTAAAACTTCCATCCAACATTCAATTTAAAGCTTCTCCTTCTGCCCCTAACCTCCAGTGCAGCCTAAATGGAGATCCCACAGCTCTCCAATGAAAAAGAAATGACTTGGTCCATTCTTTCACTCCCCTTGTTCCACTTCTTCCCCTACTTGCTGTGCTATTTTTGGATCCTCCAATGTTGAGGTGGGTAGGGAGAAGGAGTCTTAAAGGAAAAGAGAGTCTTAATTGACTGGTGGTAGTGTAATCTGGCTCAGTACCCTTTGTGAGGTAGATGACCAAATACTGCCTTTCTTTGTGGTATGCCTTTGTGGTTTCTTTAGAGACCCCCTTGCTCTCCATCACTTCTTACCTGCACCATTCCAATGTGAACACTGCTGTCTCTATCTTCTTCCTTTGCTCTTGCCTACACAACTTTCTTCTCATGTTATCCTCATTCTTCTCCTGGAATTGCCAGCTACACTCTGAGACAAGTACTTGGCCCATAAAAAACATGGTCCCTTGGAAGTTAGACCTCTGCCTTTGACCTGCCATATTGGCAACTTCAACCAGCCTTCTGCCTTCAAACTTCTTCAGGTAAATGTAAAGCACAAGTTTTTATCTTCTCCAAACTCCACGGGACACCTGTGAGGTTCTCCCATGAATTTTTCCTGCTTCAGTGGCAACACGGTACAGGCCTAAAAATTTTTGTAGTTCAGTAAGCCTCCCTCCTAGAGTAAGATGCTAGTCTCCCCCTTATAAGTATCTCCAATCTCTCTTAATGGTTTAATTGAGACATTTTTGATTGACTTGAGCAGGGGAACCCTAGTGCTCTCTACTCCCTTGAATTTCCTTAAAAAATTATCTCCCATCCTTCCATTAATATCTAGTATTTTCTAATATAGACTGGAGTTGAGTGGTGGGGATTGATAATTGAAAGACCAGTTTGGCTACCTCTTAGCAAGTCTTGTGGGAATGTGTCTAGTGCCTCTCATTAGAATGTAAGACCAACTATCTCCTACTGTCCTCAATCTTGAGGCCTCAGTCAAAACCTTGGGAAAAACAAAGTCTCATTTAACACCCTTTTACCTATACATATATGTGTTTGTGTGTATGTATATATATACACACACATGTATATATGTGTGTATAAATATATATGTATATATTTGTATATATATGTACATATATCTTTGTTTATTACTGGGAGGCAATATAGAGTAGTAGTTAAGAACATGGACTCTGGAGCCATACTATCTGGCTTCAAATCCTGACAGCCATTTGACCTTTCTATGCCTCAGTTTCCTTATCTGAAAAATGGGGATAATCATAGGATTTTTGTGAGGACTAAATGTGTGTGTGTTTTAGAATACTACTTAAAATTGAAGTGCTATGTGTATCTGCTATTAGTGCTGTTGTTTATCTTCTTTGACTTAGAATGTAAGCTCCATGAGTTCAAGATCTTTTTTGTTTATTGTTGCATTTCCATCTCCTAAAGCAATGCATATAACATATATTAGTAAATGCTAGTGTCCTCAGACTTCTTCTGAATAAATTAATATGACATTTAATCCTTAAATGTTAAGGTGTGGACAGAGAAAATAGGGTATGAGAAGACTAAGAAAGACATCCAGAGGGAAGAGAACCAGGAGACTGTGATGTTCCAGAAGCCAAAAGGGAGGAGACAAAAAAGGGAAGAGTGCGCAACAGTGTCAAACATTGCAACAGTGTCAAACATTGCTAGAGGGTCAAAGTGAAATGAAACAAAAAAGCAATCCTTGCATATTGTAACAAGGAGTCCCTATCTTTTGCTTTTATATCCTAGTAAGTAATGGCTTGGCTTTCTTTCTCCCAAAGAGGCTTTTATTTTAATGAATTTCAACTCAGAATAAATCTCTGAATAGGTCATAAAAGTTTTCAGCCTTGTATTACCAACCTCCAAAGAACAAACCAGTCCTGCAATTAATTAGTCTTGGCCATAGATACAAAGGACCCATCCTCAGTACAATTCAGCACATTTTCCCCTGACCTGTACTCTCTTCTTGAATCAAGAAACAAAACCTGCTTGTTGACATCTGCATACAATTCCCTGTTGCTTACTTTGACTGTCCTTCTCCTTTCTCCCTATCTATCATACTTTTCAAAAGAATAAGTAAAATATATAAAGAACTCTGATACCTCAAAAAAAAAAAAAAAAAAGACAAATAACCCAATTTAATAATGGGCAAAGGATCTGAATAGGTATTTCTCTAAAGTAGATATGCTGATGGATAATAAGCACATTAGAAGATGATCAACATCATTCAATATCATTAAGGAAATGCAAACCAAAACCACAATGAGATGCCCCTTCACACTCACTAGGTCTATGATTTTTAAAAAAAGACAGATAATAACAAGTGTTGGTGAGGATGTGGAGAAATTAAAGCTCCCATACATTGCTGGTGGGAATGTTAAATAGTGCAGCTGTTTTAGAAAGTGGTCTGGCAGTTTCTCAAATGTTTAAAGATAGGTTTACCATATGGCCTAGCAATCCATTCCTAGGTAATATACCCAAGAGAAATGAAAACATATGTCCATACAATAACGTATTCACAAATGTTCATAATGGCATTATTCATAATAGTAAAAAAGTGATCAATTTATCAATTGATGAATGGATAAATAAAATGTGGTATATTATTAGTCAGCAATAAACAGAAGTACTGATACATGCTACAATGTGGATGAACCTTAAAAACTTTACACTAAGTGAAAGAAGCCAGTCACAACACATGTTGTGTGATTCCATTTATATGAAATGTTCAAATTTGAAATGTTCAAAATAGGCAAATCTATAGAGACAAATTAGATTAGTGGTTTTCTAGAGGAGTGAGAGAGTGGAGAGAAATGGGGAGTGACTGCTAATGGGTAGGGGGTTTCTTTTTGGGGTGATGAAAGTGTTCTAAAATTGATTGTGGTTATGCTTGCACAATCTTGAATATACTAAAAACCACTGAATTGTGCACTTTAAGTAGGTGAATTATATGGCATATGAATTATATCTCAATAAAGATGTTATTAAAATAAAAGTGTAAGTAGAAATCATTTTTTTCTAAGGAGCCATTCATAACTACTCCCATTCAGTTTGTGGTCACCACTGATTTCTTTTTGTACTTACATATGCAATTCTGCGCAGCTATATTAGCCTGTGCAGGGCCTTTTTTGTATGCACTTTGTGATTTTCTATGTATTAGACATTCTAATCCTGAATTAATGTTACAATATGCCTTCTCTACCCCTATGTCTGGAATTTCCAGAGAACATTATACAACCATGTGAATTGGGATGACTATGAATTGATGGTCTTTAATGTTAGCTGGGACCTCAGCCCTGTCAGTTCTCTTGTCCTTGTTAAACTTCCTCTCCCATTCCTCCTATTCCTCTATCCCAAACTTCACTATTCTCTTCAAGAGCCCTCTTTAACCCTTGCCCTTTATTCTCTTCTATTTTTTTTATAAAATTGAGGCCATAGGTATGTATGACCAGTACCAATTTCTTGCCTTACTAAAACATGTGTACATTCACTTTCTTTCACTCTCAGAGGAGGAAGTGTCCCACTTTCTGTTCATTTGGTCTCCTCCTCCACGTGTACTCTTTTTTGTTTTGTTTTGTTTATTTACATTTTTTTAATTGTGGGTAAAATCAATTTTTTCACAATACATACCAATATTTGTAAAATGATATATAAATATATATGCATATATGTGCATTTGCTTATAAAAATGTTATTTATATATATTTAAATTTTTTAAAAGGTGCTTAGATTACCTAAATATTACATGGAAATTACAAGGATTCCCATGTTCCCCACCTCCCACACCTCCCACAACATCCCACACAAACATCCTTCATCAATGTGGCACATCACCCGTAATGGATATACACATCCTGGGGCCTTTGCCACCAAGCATAGACCACAGCTCACATCGTAGACCACACTCTCTCCCACACAGTTCTGCGTGGTATATGCTGATGTAAAATGACCTATATCTGTCACCGCAACACCACTCAGGACAACCCCCAAGTCCCGAAAAAGCCCCTGTTTTTCAACTGCCCTTCCACTCCCTGCCCCGAAAGTGTCCAGTGGCCACTGGCTCCACCTTACTGTTATAATTTCTTCCATTGCTTGAATCACAATATGTGTACAACAGAATACCATTAAGTCTACTCTAGTCCATAGCTCTTCCCCCAATCCTGAGGGGACTGGGATGGTGATGTCCACTCTACCTCCAAGTGAGAGAGGGCTTATATCCCATGGATACAGTGAATGGGATTATCCTGCCTGCAGCTGCAGGCCCTCTCCATCCCCTGGGATGGCCGTTGCTTATCGTCGTCTCCCCGCCAGATGACTTGGATGAGTCCATTGAGCTGTAGGGTAGGAGTTGTAACTCCACCGAGATTCCAGGCACAGCTGGCACATAGGTAGGCCAGAGGCTCCAGTCTCTGGAAGTATACCTACAAACTCCAGCATCACATATAGGTTTGAATAGAAGGGACTGATGAACCATGTGCAGGGAGGTCTTATTCGAGTCCAATTCTGTCACTCTCAGGAGCACAGATTCCAAAATAGAGCCCACTGATAAGGCGTCAGTCTCTGGGGCTATCCCCCCTTATATAGGACCTGGGTGTCTCCAGAGCCCTCAGGAGCCCCTCTGTGTGGGGTGATAGGCACTTAGATGTTCTATGAGATCCTACTGAGGTGTGCGTAAGCGTTACCTCTGGGATGACCTCCCGACTCTCTTTGAAATCTCTTAGCCACATGAATTCATTTCTCTTTACCTTTTCCCCTTTTATTCAAGGTCTTTTTCCAATCGTGTTGCCAGTTAGCATTTGGTATTAATCCCTCATTGCCAGGGAGACTCATCCCCGGGAGTCATGTCCCATGTTGGGGGGAAGGTAATGCATTCATATGCTGAGTTTGGCTTAGAGAGAGGCCACATTTGAGCAACAAGGAGGCTCTCAGGTGGCAACCCTTAGGCACCGCATAACAGTAGTCTAAGTTTCAATTACAAGAGCAAAGACTCGTAAGGCTAGTCATCTATAACAAGAACCCATCAGTGGACTCTCCTCCTTTGCCAGACACTGCCCCTGCACTTGGGGACCTGTATCTGCTCCCTTGGAGAATGTGGCAGAGCTCTCCAGGCTGGGAATTCAGATTCCCTCATTTATTGAGTGATTGTCTACCCACCATGACCATGCCCCATCCCTTGATCATTTGAACAATTTTATATATCTTTCATGTATATTCAGATGAACTTACTCCCATGAATCCCCCATCCCAGACACCCCCCACCAATGATCCTCTGCAGCCCCCACTGTAACCCTTCTGTTATCTTTAAACCTTCCTTGAACATCCACATGTACTCTTGGTCAAATCCAGAGCTTTAATTCATTCATCATCTCCTTTCTTCTCTATGTTCAACATCTTTCTTTTGCCTGCTTTTTCCCCAGCCTAAAAATATGCTTATGTCTCTCCCTAAAATGAGACAAAACAACAAAAACCTACCTTGTCCCAAAGTGCCTCTCTAAGTATCATTTCTTCTACATTCAAGAACTGCCTACAATCTCTGTCTCTACTTACTTTCTTTTCTCATCTGCTATAATCTGACTCATTCCTTTGCAACTCTACTGAATTTACTCTCACATTAACAAATCCAATAGACATTATTGGTTCTTATTTTATTAGCATATTAGTAGCATTTGATATTGCCTGTCTCTCCCTCCTTGAAACATTCTACTCTCATGGCTTCTGTAACATATTACTTTCCTGGTTTTCTTCTTCTCTGACCAGTTTTTCTTAGAGTCTTTTCTGAGCACCTTGTTCTCTGCCAGCCTCTTAAATTTTGGTGTTCTTCCAGGCTCAGTCATTGGCCCTGTTTTTTCCTCATCTCCCTGCCATATTTCTAGCCTCATCTATCATCACTTTTCCTTTACACTTTATGCTCCAGTAACACCAACCTCCTTGTACTTCCTTTGCATATATCTAGTGTTTCTAGCCTTTTGGCTTTTGTTTATGCTATTTTTTCTGCATGGAATGCCTTTCCCCTTCTGTGGTCTAGCTAATTCCTCCTCATCCTTTAAGTTTCAGAGAAGCTATTCCCTCTTGCAGGGACCCTTCACTGACTATGCCTCTATGAGGCTGATATAAGTAGCCTTCCTAGATTCTCCCACCTATCCTGTACATCTCCCTTGCTTTGTACTTCCCACACTGACTTATAGCTTATGTTTATGGTTGCTTGTCCTCCCCCAATAAACTCTGAGCCCCTTGAGAACAAGGGTCACCAAAATCCCAGTGCCTAGCACAGTTTACTTTGCACATAGTAGAGCTCAACACATATCTTTGAATGAATGGACACTTCTGTCTTCACATAGCATCTACTAAAGTGCTTTGCATATAGTGGGTGTTCAGAACATCTTGACCAGTGGTTCTCAATCAGGTATATTTGGCAGTATCTGGAGGCATTTTTGGTTATCGTATCTTGGAGAGGACTACTATTGGCATCTAGTGAGTAGGAGCCAGAGGTGCTGCTGGACAACCTATAATGCACAGGATAGTCTCCTATAACAAAGAATTATCTGCTCCAAAATGCCAGTAGCTCTGAGGCTGAGAAGGCCTGATCTTGTCTGAAACACTGAATGTACCTTTTAAATCCTGTAGTCACTGTGGATCACTAGTGTACTAAGTTTTCTTTGTCAGGAATCCCGCTTTTCTTGGTATTTACAAAAGCATATTATTACCCAACATGAGATGAATTTAAGACTTTGGCAATTAAAAAGTACTTGATCAATAGGAGAGCAAATATATATATATTGCAATATATTTATGCTCTGGAGTGTTCTACAGCAGTGAAAATGAATGAATTAGAGGTATTTATATCAACCTGGATAAATATCATAAGCATAATGTTGAGTGAGAAAGGAAAACTGCAGAACATATGTACAGTGTGATACTATTTATGTCAAGTGTTAAAGAATCCATCATACTACATGTTGTTGAGGGATAGACACATGTAGTAAATGTGTAAAGACAAGAAGGGAAATGATCAAGACCAAATCTGGGATAGTGAAAACCTCAGGATGGAGGAGTACATAAGTGGCTTCAACTGTATTGGCAATGCCTTATTTCTTAAGCTAGATGGTGGGCATGTCCTCGTTGCTATATTATTCTTTTGTTTTGTTTTTAGATCCAAAGATGGCCTTATATTTACAACAATGAATTTTAAAATTGCATTTACCCATTCACGCACAGGCAGAACTGTATAACCTCAGACCTCCCCAAATGATGCTGGTGTGTCTATGAAATGCAGACCATGGAGAGGCAAGCACTGTAGAAAGTGTGCATTAAATGGCAGCTGGATTATGAGAAGAGGGTAGAAGGGGAAATACTGAACTTTTCAAGTCCAGATCCCCTCTCAAATTTACAGTCAGATAATTCACTCGACCTCTATGGAGAGAACTAAAAGATAAGGCATGAAACTAAAAGTGTTTATGGAAAATGGTACCTGATAGAAACTGGAGGTTTGGGAAAGATGATTTTCCAACTTACAAAATCAATTCAATGTATTGAATACCCTGGGAAAGGAAAAATATAATCATATTTATAGGCTAAAAAATGACAGCTCTAAGTTCTATGTTTTTCATGAGGAAAATAAAGCTATATTATTCTTTATACGTTTGTATTACTCAGCCAAAGAGGTGCTGATGCAAAATATTAGTAATTGGTTGGTTTTTATAAAGGGTATTTATTTGTGGTAGAAGCTTACAGTTACCAGGCTATAAAGCGTAAGTTACTTCCCTCACCAAAGTGTGTTGCCACATGTTGGAGCAAGATGGCTGCCAACTTCTGCAAGGGTTCAGGCTTCTTGGGATCCTCTCTTCCTGGGGCTCCATTTCTCTCTGGGCTAAGCTGCTGTGCTCTCTCCACAAGGCCAGCTGTAGACTATCGGGCAAATGGCTCTGTCTCTTTCCCCAGGTCTTCTGCAGTGTCTAAGGAGCCGTCTCTATTCCTCTGCGTTCTTCTCCTGTGTGTTCACTTCCCGGGCTACAGCTCAAAATTGGCATCAAAACTCCAACTCACTCCTCTGCTCTGCTGTGTAGTTTCCACCAAGGAGGCGTGGACTCAATGTCCTATACACGTGGCCCAATCAAAGCCATAATCATAATTTAATCATACCCAGGTACAGACCAATATACAAACATAATCCAATATCAACTTTTGGAATTCATAAACAATGCCAAACTGCTACAATGTTTATGCATTTTGAAATATTTAATGCTTTTTAAAGAGTAATTGCTCAATACTGAGGCATCCTGTCACGTTGGGCTGAGGAAAAATTCCATCTTACTAGTTTGCACTAGCCAGAACTCCTTCAATGTAGCAAAATCGAACAACTCATTGAATCCAATAACTCACAATGGAACAAGACCTTAATACTACACATAAAATAATCCATACATTCCTACTTACATTTTTGCACGGGGTAATACCTGTTATAAGAATTCCTGTGGGAGACAAGAAGGATCAAACAGAAATGGACGGCAGTTTGCAAAGTACAGAATATGTGTAAGCAAGCCATTGACTAACTGTTTTGATTCATTGTGTATGTTTGTCTCTCTGTGTAGTTGCAGCGGGGTCAGTGAGATTCAGAGAAGACAGGTTAGATTCTCACACCTTTTTAATGAGGCAGACCTTGGAGAGCAAGAAATTGGACATGTAGATAGAATAAAATCTTAAAATAATATCTGGAAATTTTGGAAACTTGCTGATGAATAAGAGGGTTGGACTCAATGTTTTCTCCAAGTCCCTTCTGGCTGAGGGTATTACCAGTTCTCCCTAAGTACCACCCATGAAGAAGAAGCAGAGAAGTGCCTGGTCTGAATTCCCACAGGTCAGGGCAAGAGGAGACTCTGTGCCTCCCTTGCCTCATTTCCATGACCCAGGTTTGGGAGCTGCAACACATTCAAAGCTCAGGGCTGAGCAGAGTGGCCTTGAGGCTGAACTGACAAAGCTAGATAGAAAAAAAGGATTTCCTTTTTGAAATTATTTTTCCTCACTTCAGGCTGGGGGCAGGGTATTTTTTAAATATACTTTTTAATTTATGTATTTTTTAAGATACTTAGATTACATAAATGTTACATAAAAAATATAGGGGATTCCCATATGCCCACTCCTGAGCCCTCCCACATTTTCCCACCTTAACAACATCTTTCATTAGTGTGATACCTGTGTTACAATTGATGAACACATTTTGGAGCATTGCCACTAAGCATGGATTGTAGTTTACATTGTAGTTTACACTCTCTCTTGCACATTTTTGTAAGTAATTACAAGATATATATAATGGCCTGTATCTGTCATTGCAATGTCATTCAAGACAATTCCCAAGTTCAGAAAATGTGGGAGCAGGGTATTGAAGGGCTAAAGTATGGAAGAAAACTCCAAGGAGAGCCTAGGAGCTGTATTTTACTGTTTTGTCTGCTAGAAAGAAATTTTTTTTCTTTACTTTTTAAAAGACTTTTAAAAATAGTTGTTATATTATCAAAGCTATACATATACACATAAGAAAGTTGAAAAATTCAGAAAAGGGGAAGAAAACTAAAAATTCATTTAGTTCAACCTCCCAGAGACAGCCATTATTATATTTTGGCAAATTTCCTTCTAGTATTTTCCTATGCCTGAACTCTCCCAGTCCATTTCAATTAATTTTTAGTAAATTTTGTATCCTACTTTTAACTAATATGGCATAAGCATCTCCCAGTCATTATAAACTATGTGTAAATAACCGTTTTATTGTCTATAATATTCCATTCTATGACCATACTATAATTTACTTAACCATTGAACCATTAGTTTTTTTCCCTAGTATTTTATTATCCTAAGTAATATTGGGACAAGTAAGTTAAGGACTGAAGATGCTCCACTGGATTTATTGATATGGAGGTCTTTGGATGGATATCTTGTTGAGCACAGTTTTAGTGGAGTGCTGAGGAAGGAAGCCAGATTGCTGAGGGTTGAGGAGAGCTGAATGAGAAGAGAATGGAAATAGGCAATGTATCTGGAAAGCTCATTTTCAATAAATATGCCTATAAAGAGGAGCTGGAGTGGAACCTAGTGAGTAGCGAGGATATATTTTTTTAAGATGGCAGAGACCTCGAAGCGTCTTTTAAAATCTATATAAAAAAATAAATAAATAAAATAGAAAAATAAGAAAAAATAAAAACAAACATAAAACTTCAAAAAATATAAGGGACTCATGTTTAATTGCTGATGACAGTTTCAGAGAGATGTGAGCAGGTTTAATGGCTCATGAGAGGGAGGGAGAAAGAGAGAGGAAAATCTACAATCTACAATTACTGGGTAGATATGAACATTTTGAAGTCTATTAATATAAATTGCTCAGGTGCTTTGTAAAAGTGTTTTTACCAGTACACTCCTACCAGCAAGTCTGAGAGAGCGTGTTTGGTGGCCACTTTGTCATTATCAAGTTTTATAATAACTACAAAAATAAAAATGAAAACTTTGCCAAAGAACTTCATCGTTCTAATTTGTTTTCTTTGACTACTAGTGAGTTGAATATTTTAACTGTGTCCTTGCATGTGTCTGCATTTAGTGTATGTCCTTTGCCCACAGCGTTTTTGCGACAGACACTCTTATTTGCTATAAAAGGTCTAAAGCCAAAGGATCAGAATGATATCACATCCTCCCAAACTTTGTAGTCCAAAGTCTTCATAGTCTTAGAAGTACATGACAATTTGATAAATTTGGGCCCAGCTGAGCGGAAGAGGTAGGTGATTTTATCATCTAAGAGAGTGACCACAGATGGAAGTAAAAGAGGGGCCCCCGTCTAGTCTTAGACCCCAGTCTTCAGTACTCAAGTTCCTAACCCGGGAGGACAGCCATCTGGTGCCTCAAGGCTCCGGCTTCCAGAGCTGTCCTTTGGGGAGAGGCCCCCTACTAAGGAGCCCGGAGCGCTGTGCGGCCCCTTTAAGAGTCCAGCTCCTCCCCGCTCCAGGGAAAGTTGCAGCTTTTTCCGCCTCCCAGGAGGGTAAGGGCCAGATCGGGCTTGCGGTCTTCCAGAAGCCGGAGACCCTTCCCTGAATCCGACACTGGGACGTCTCATCCGCTTGCCGCACCTGTTGCAGGTGACAGGTAGGTGTGCGGCCAGCGGCCGCCCCTACGCCCCCTGTTCAGTGCTCCTTCTGGGCCCCCAAGCCCCCTTTTCTTTGCCAAAGTGCCCCCCTCCTACCCCGTGTCTCAGGGACCTGCGTCCCCCTCCCCCCCATTTCCGCTCTCCCTGTCTTTCCTTCTTCTTAGCTGGCCGCCTGACCCCTCTCTCCCCTGTTCGCCTTTCTGGACCGCACCCCCCCCCACCCCGCCATGCCTTGCCTCCCGTCTGCTTGGGGCGGTCCCTCCTCCCCAACCCCCACCCCCGCCCCGCGGTTTTCTTTCTCCTGGGCCTCTCGTGGCCACTTCCCTGGCCCGCCCGTCGCTAACGCGGGCCGTGCCCCTGTGGGCTTTGCCTCCTCCCTGTCTCCCCTCCCACAGAGAGCATGGGCTTTTCCCGCCTGCCAGAGCTGGGGCCCCTCCCGAGAGCGAGCCCTGGGGGCGGGGGTGGGGCCGAGCTCCTAGCGGGAACTGCGGCGCCCTCTGAGGCGTCGAGTCACCTTTCCGTCGGTTCCTCCCGGAGCGCTCCGCTGTCGCGCGGGGTCTCTGCCGCGCACAGCCTGCGGACCTCCGACCTCGGACCTCGCGGCTTCGGCTTCTCTGGCCTTGGACGCTCTGCCACAGGTAAAGACTGGAGGCCTGTTGGCCCAGAGCCCTGCCTCAATGGGTTCTCTCAGCACTTGGAGTTGGGGACCGGGCTGCGTGCTCTGGAGCTGAACTGCTTTATCTTGCCATCCTTCAAGCAGGTTGCAGGGGTTTGCTCCTGGAGGAGAGTCCCCAGAGCCCTCAGAAGGAGGCACAGAATGCTTCTAGCTTCTGTGATGGTTTGTAACGGGGCAGAAAAGCTGTCCCTAGAGCCCTTAACGTTGAATGAGATGGTTGGGTTTTTTGATGGTGAAATCATTTGGTTAGAACCCTAGTGGCTTGAAAAAGTGATTTGTTTCTCATTAACCAACCTTTTCTTCCCCCCCGTGCCCTGTTTCTTCGGGACCAGAGGACCTAGCATTCCAGAATACTGCTTTTGGCAGTGTTGGTCCTATACCTGTACGTTTGTGGCAGAAATTAGTCTTCAGTACATCCTGGACCTCCAGGTTTTTAATTGGCTGCTTTCCTGCTCGTTCAGCTCCCCACCTCCAGCCCTCATAAATCCATTAATATTAAGGATATAATGTGTTTACTCTGCTGGTCTGCAGAGAGAACATGTTTAAAAGAGTTGAGGTGCTGATGAAGGTTTTTTTTTGTTGTTGTTGTTATTTGTTTGTTTGTTTTAAGCACCTGCTGGAAATCCTAGTAGAAAAAGACCACCAACTTGGCTTTTCTTGGGCAGGGGATGAACATTTCTAATAACACCATTTTAGGTGCCTCACTCTAGTTTAGAGCAGTGAAATGGAAGTCCGAGGCCTGTGGTGGGGTCATTAGTCCCTGAACATATGTAACATTTTGGTCAATGGCCTCTCTTTAAAGGTTGCTACTAATAATGGTTGTTAGACTCCATTGAGCCAGTCACTGTGATAAACTCATTGTATAATTATCTTATATAATCCTCATAATAACTATGTGCTAGGCAGTACAATTATGACCATATTATGATGAAAAGGAGGTTCTGAGAGGTTAAGTACCTTTTTCCAGTTATCCAACTGCTGAAGGGCAGAGCTGGGCCATTTGACTGCAGAGTTTGTGTTCTTATCCTCTTTCACACCATCTCTACTGTCTTGGATGTTAAGAATGCTAATAGCTCATGGCTGAAGACTAAATGATTAAAAATACCCCTTCCAAGATGAAGCATACTTTTCGATCCTTGACTTCACTTTAGATGCACTGTGGAGACTTTGGACGACTTGCTTCAATGATGCCTTACCCATTTCACTCACAACATGGGGCCAATTGTCATGTTGCCACCCAGAGCACATACCTCTGAATGTACCCGGATGAATGCAGCATCCCCGGCTCTTAGCTCAGTAGTGATTGCGCTGAAGTTAGGAGAGGGTACCATGGATTCTAGGGATGTGCTTCTGGCTCAACGTCTTCTTCTTCTGGCTAGGGGGGAAATGATAAGGATTTAACAGCTAGGCCAGAGAGCCTGAGGGTGATTGTGTGCTTGTTTTGTCATGGGATGTATGGGGTACCTTAAGCAGGGATAGTCTGGGATAGAATGTCTTCTTTGAGCCCATCTCTGGTTCTTTGCTCACACTGCTCCTTTTTTATTTCTTTCCTGAAAAGCTAGCTCGCCACTTGTACCACCCCCCTCTGCCATTAATTTCTATTCATCTGTCAAGATTTAGCTCTAAAGTCACCTTTTTTTGGGACAAAGTCACTGAATACCCATTTCCTTCCCCTAAGTTATCCTTTATCCTAAGGTACTTTGCTTATATCTCTTGTAGAGCCTTTAACACCTTTCCTAGTTGTTTTGCCACCTGTAATGTTGTACCCTATTTAAAGAGCAAGGTCTGGATCTTGGAGTTCCTTTTGTCCTGCACACAAGGGATTAACAAGTGTTTGTGCTGTTAACTAGGGATATAGAGCCCTCAAAGGCCTGAGGTCTGATGATGGTGTGAGGTATAGAAGATACCCTCTTGAGGTCCTTGAACTCCTGCAGGTCAGTGTTTTTACTTAAATGCCACCTTGTGAATGAGGCCTTCCCTGACAACCCTATTTAAAATTGCAACCACTTCTCTGAACATTCTATATGCCCCTTGCTACTTTATTGCTCTAATGTAACATACTGCATATTTCATTCATTGTTTTGCCTGTTGTCTCTTTCCCCCCACTATAACATAAGCTCTATGTGAGCAGGGACTCTGTCTATTTTATTCACTGGTAGATCCCAGCACTCAGAACAGAGCCTGGCACAATGAAGGTGCTTAATCAGTTCATTTCTGAAATGAACTGATGAATGATAGTACCATTCTAGGAATTGGCACTCTTTTGTGCTTTCCTGGACCTGAAGCTAAACCTATCCAGTTTGCTGTCCTATAGGTATAAGGTTGCCCCAGGCCCAATTCTCCCACAGCCTTCCTTCTGTTGAGTTTTACTTTGAGATTGCCTTCCTGATGACTACTTTGACCTAGTCAGAAATGCTTCCTATCTTATTTTAAAGCATCAGTCTCTGGATGGAAACTTCTAAAATTTACAAGTGGAAATGTAAAGATGCTGTGCTTCTTGTTGGTAGGGAGGGGGAATGCACTGGTAGGAGGGGGTGTGGATTGTCAGAAGTCTCGAGGCCCTTGAGACATTTTTAAAATTAATTTTTTTATTAGAGAAATTGTGAGCTTACAAAACAATCATGCATAATGTGCAGAATTCCCATACGTCACCCCTCCACCAACATCTTACATTGTTGTGGAACATGTGTTACAGATTATGAAAGAACATGATCAGACTGTTACCACTAACTACGGTCCATAGCATACACTTGGTATATTTTTTTCCATAAACCCCCTATTATTAACACCATATATTAGTATTGTAAATTTGTTATAGTTCATGAGAGAACACTCTTATATTTTTACTGTTAACCACAGTCCATCTTCCATCACATGGTTCACTGTGTTACACAGTCCCATGCCTCGAGGCATTTGGCAAGCTCAGATGGAGGCTGTAGAAAGTTACTGTGGGGCCTGGGGAGTGAATAGCTGAAATGAATAAAAGATGCCACAATTCAGGCTGCTGGTCTCCAAGTCAGGTCACCCTTAACCTTTTAGGCATGAGGTGGTTATTGGGTTATGAACTTTATGGAAAAGCCATAGCTGAATGCTACTTATGTAGTACTTGACTAGCCTTTGTGCTAGGAGAATTATGCAGTGTGTAACATAAAAGAAAAAAAAAAAGTATTGTTCTGTCTAAATGTGTTTTTAAGTGTTCAGAAAGAAAAAAAAGCCAGAATCTTTTAAAAGGATTTGGGCCCTTGATAAGATAGTAAATATGTGATTCTCTAGTATATGATGTAGGTTTACTTCTTTGTAGCTCAAGTTTGTAAAAAAAAAAAAAAAAAATGCTTTCTACTCAGCCTCCTCTTCTACTAAATTTATCGCCCCAACCTCTAAACATTGGAGTGACTCAGGGCTCAGTCTGTGGGCTTTACTCTCTCTAAAACCTTCCCAGAGACCTTATCCAGCCCCATGACTTTAAATATCATCTATCTAAACACTGATCCCTCCCAAATTTATGACTTTAACCTAGGCCTTTCTTCCAAGCTCCAGACTCATGTATCCGATGGCTTATTTAAAATCTCTACTGGGATCTTAAATAGATATCTCAAACATAACATGGTCAAAGAACTCCTAATTCTCCTCACATCCCCAAACACTTCCCCAAGTTTCTCCTATCTCAGTAAAACAGCACCATCATCCATTCAGTTGCTCAAACCAAGAACCTAGGAGTCACTCTTGATTCCTTTCTTTCTCACTCCCAACATCCAATTTGTCAGGAAGTCCTGTTGACCTCATCTTCGAAATATATTGTGGATTCTGCCACATCTCCATCCCTTCTGCCTATTACACTGGTCTAATCCACCACAAGGCTACAATGAACATCTTTGTATAATGCTTGAGGATGCATATTTGTATGTGTGTGTATAGATACACACACACATGCAAGTATTTCCGTGCAATAGCTCCTTAGAGGGAGAATTGCTGTGTGAAAGGATGTGTATATTTAAAATTTTGAATAGGCACTGCCAGTTCAGAAAGGTTTATTCTCTTATTCTTGAGAGTGCTTTTCCTTGCTGACGATGGACAGTCTTTTAAATTTTTGCCAATCTGATAGGTGAGAAATAATATCTAACTGATTTAACTTGCAGGTCTCTGGTCTTTAGTGAGGCTGAGCATCTTTTCACATGCATTAGCTATTTGTATTTTTCCTGAGACTTGCCCCTTCATATCCTTTGCACATTTTTCTTTTGGGTTATATATTTAATTTGTTTGTAAGAACACTGTATTTATTAGAGATATTTACCCATTGCCTGTTACATAGTGCAAGTTTTTTTCTCTCTAGTCTGTCATGTCATAACTTTGTTCATGATGTGTACCCCTCTTATAATCAGATAAAACCCTATAAAACATTTGAAAAAACATGTTTATTAGATTTGGCAATTAGGAGATCAATGACATCAGTGTGGCAGGAGAGAAAGGCAGATTACAGAGGGTTGGGGAGTGAGGAATGAGGAGGACTGATAAATATGGTATGTACTTTGAAGAGGCTTGGCTATGTTGGGAAGGAGAGAGTGTGTCTTATAGACAGCAGGGCACAGGGTACAAAAATGTTTTTGTCTCATTTTAAATAGTAGAGACGAGCTTGTTTATGTCTAGATGGCACAGAACTTTATGCAAGGTCTCTGAGGAAGCAGGAGGAGCTCTGGAGTGAAAGGGGTCAAAAGACTGGCCTTGTAGAAAGGGAGCCAGCTCTTCTCCTGAGACTGGACAGGAGGAGGGAAGAATTGGTGAAGTTGTGGAGAAGGAAGGAGCTGTGGAGGGGTGGGATTTTGAGGGAGGGCCTACCTGATGAGAGTGGTAAAGGGTTGGAGTAGTATTTTAGAGAAATAAATAAAAGGAGTTCTTTAGGGACATATCAGACAGATTGCCGTATCAGAGTGAGCCAAGAAAGGCTTGGATAACTTGAATTTTTCTTGACACCAAATCACAGAACCCTGTATCCATTCTCTTCCTTAGCGCTCATCAGCCCAGGTATAGAAACAGAGTGTAGACAGTCTAGTTTGGGAGATTTTTCTGTGTAACTGTGACAGAAATATGAGTGGGCAGGAGATTGCAGGGTGCTGTCAAAGAATAGGTGAAATGATAGACTACTGTGGCTCTCATATCTGACCATCTGAACTTACTTTGAAATTGAGTAATTCTCAAGAGAAGAAGTTTCCATGGTCTCTACACTGCTTCTTGTTCTTAGCTCTATCAATTCAGGCATCAGAATAGCTTTAGTATCAGTATCTTTAAGCTATTACTTGCAACTTACCAGAAAGTATGGGTTGATTTACTGAGGGCCCACAATGTGCCAGGCTCTGGGCTAGATGCTTGAGTTATAACAGAGAATCAGGTAGACAATGACCTTTTTTTCATGGAACTTATTTCAGCAGGGGAGGCATGTATTAAACAATATGTAACATAATCAGTGATTTAATTATAATTGTGATAAGTTCTATGAAGTTCAGCTTTTTGGAAATCTGTCACAATGATTTCAATACCTCCCTTTTTAAATTGAATATTGTCTCTTTTGAATTTTGCTGACTTGATAGGCAGACATAAACAAAACCTGCATTACCATACCAGTAAGGGTGAAACTTTTTCTTTTTCACATCTATTGGCCATTTGGATTTCCTCCTTCAAGAATTATCTGTTCATGCTCTTTGTCTATTGGATAATTATCTCTTCTTGTTTTTAGTAGATATCTTTTCTCACACATGAAGCCATTAACCACCCTTTCCCCCCTCTTCCCTGAGCTCTGGGGACACTAAAATATTTTCCCCAGTCTCTCTGGACATTCCTTTTGGATCCCCTTTAAACTTCTTTCTTTACCTACTTTGGGAATCTTGGTGTGCCCAGGGCTCTGACTAGATTTTTATTACTTGACTACCCCAAAAGTTAAATTTTGACTTCTGTTTTCCTCATCCAGTTCCCCAGAGGTAACAATGTTTAGTTCATGTTGCTTTCCAGACATTTTTGATGCCTATTTAAGACATATTCTTCCATCCATTATCCATCCATCCATCCATCCATCCATCCATCCATCCATCCATCCATCCAATATGTATACACTTATATGTAGAAAATATATATGGAACCATAGTATATATGTTTTGCATGTGATTTTTTAACTTACATCATAGCAAGTTTTCAGAGTCAGTATATATAGAACTATCTCATTCTTTTTAACAGCTGCAAAGTATTCCATTATATGTTTGTACCATAATTTATCTAATCATTTTCTTATTGGTTGACATTTAAGTTCTTTGAGTTTTTTTTTTTTTTTTTTTTTTTTTGCTGTTTCAAACATTGAGCCAGCTATGATAACTCTTTGTGCTCTACTTGAATATCAAGAAGAAATGTTACTTGGGAATTATCTTGAATGACATTGTAATGGCAGATACAGGTTGTTGTATATCTTGTAATAACTTGCAAAAATATGTGAGATATGTAATCTACTCATCTTTTAAAA
The DNA here is from genome assembly GCA_026826555.1 of Tolypeutes matacus. Lineage (NCBI taxonomy): Eukaryota > Metazoa > Chordata > Mammalia > Cingulata > Chlamyphoridae > Tolypeutes > Tolypeutes matacus. The sequence continues at coordinate 1,101,694 of JAKSZT010054494.1, read as the reverse complement.
TATAAAAAAATAAAACTAGTTCTAAACTATTTTAGAAAAAAAAATATGCAGGAGAAAGTGTAAACTACAATGTAAACTATAACCCACACTTAGTGGCAATGCTCCAAGATGTGTTCATCAATTGTGGCAAAAGTACCACACTAATGAAGGATGTTGTTGATGTGGGAAAATGTGGGAGGGCTCGGGAGCAGGGCATATGGGTATCCCCTGTATGTTTTGGGTAACATTTATGTAATCTAAGTTTCTTTAAAAAAATAAAAATAAAAAAGTAAAAATAAAGAAAAAAAAAAAAAAAGAAAAAAAGTCTTCAAAGCAAGCCTGAAATGATTCAAAGCCTGAAATGATTAAACGTTCTCCAAACAAACAAACAAACAAAGAAACAAACAAAAAGGGATAAATGTTTAGAAATGGAATGGCTCCATTGATAAATGAAGGTCAGTGGTGCTAAAGATTCAGAGAGGTCTAGGAAGATAAAGATTTAGAATTGTCAATCAGATTTAGAAGGTTCTTGGTTACCTTAGTGAGAGCAATTTCAGAGGTGTGGGGGGAGAGAAGCTAGACTATGGTGGGTTGAGAAATGATTGGAGAGGTGATGAAGTAGAGGTGATGAATGTGGACAATTCCTTAGAGATGAATGTGGACAATTCCTTTGGTGTTGAAGAGCAAAGAGAGGGTGGTAGCAGGGGAGTGAGATCCTGGGAAGTTTTCTTATTTCTTTCTTTCTTTTTTTAATTTAGGAGGGACTTTAACGTCTTTAAAGGCTGATGAGCAGGAGGGTATAGTTGATAGAACAAAGTCCTTCCAGGACAAAGTCCTTACGCCAGATGGGAGAGGATCCAGAACCAAGTGAATGGAGTATCCTTAAACAAGAGGAGGGACATTACAGTAGGGAAAAACAAAAAGTGAATAGGTACAGATGAGAGTAGGTTTATAGATTTGACGGCAGGAACTTGTCTGATGGCATTTATATTTCTGTATGATGTAGGAGGTAAATTCATCCTCTTAGAGCAGGGGTTGAGGTGGGGAAAGGTTTGGGTTGGAGATTCGAAGTGTTTCAGGAAGGTTTGAAACAGTAACTGTGGAGAACAGGAGGGCAAGCTAGGACCAGGGATGCATAGTTGGAGTGTCAGGCAGTGTTGGGGTGAGCTTGGTGACCAAGAATTCATATTGGTAATCATCTACCAGATTGTGATACTTTAAGCAGACATAAAGTACAGCAGTTGGCTTCTTCTAGGGCTATGGTTTTTGTTTTTTTTTTTTCTTCAGGTATTTGCATTGAAAGTATGGGTTGTTGAGGATACTGACAAGACTAGGTTCCAGTCTGTCTAAGAAAGGAAGTAAAGACAGGAGGGAGATGACAGGACAAAAGCTGAAGATCTACAGAAGAGATCTGAAAATAGGTGTGGGGTTAGAGGAGAAGTCATTGAGTAAAGAGGCTTGAAGAATAAGGGGTTGTAGTTAGACTGGAGTGTTTGAGTTAATGATATAAAAGGTGGAGAAGTTTTGAATGATAAGCTCTTGGGTGTGGCTGAATATGATGTGTGGTATTCTTGATGCCAGCTCATTCATTCAATAAATATTTATCGTGTGACTATTATGTGCCAGGCAGCATTCTAGGCACTGAAGGTGCAGAGATGAACAAAAGAGAGTCCCTTCTAGATAAAGCTTACAATTTAATGGGAGAAATAATTTGTTGTTTTATTGTTGTTGTTTTGTTTTAACAAAAGGCCATCCTTACTGATATGCTGATTTCTGCATATGTAGTTCTATTTAGAACTAATATTAATTCTAGGGCCAAATATTTACATGTATGGGTCTAGGAAAGTCCATCTGTATATTTTGAGTGCTTTGCTTTGTTGTAAACTGTATTACCTGAATTATGAAAATTCATACCTCCTCTGCCTTTAAACTTCTTAAGTTTTTTTCATGTGTTATATCAGTATTGAAGATAAAATGAATATATACAAATCTAATTTGAACATTTTAGCTGTTTTAATTTTTTATACTTAATTTTTTTTAATACTAAGACATTGCTTTTAGCTGTAGACCAGATGTTGATAATGCATGTACTAATCTTGCTCTAGGGATTTGATGTAATGTGTAAAGTAATTATGGTTAAGCAGTTTAGGAGGGAAAGAGGGCTTGCAGTAAGTTAATATTTTACTTTTATTTCATATTATTCTTCAATTTTTACCTACTCTTTTGTGTACATATGCTGATGTATATATTTATTATTAAGATTTTATTAGAAAGAAATTAGCATGTATTTTGTTTTATAAGCCTTAATTAAATAACATCTTAAAATTATTTGCCACATATACAATTCAATTTCAGTTCAACTACAGGTTATTTGATTGTGTTTAAGGTTTCTATGGCTATAGCTAGATCACAACATCCCTAAAATTAAAAAAGAGACCAAATTCATGAAATCACTGTTATGTGTGAACATGCGCTGGATTAGTCATGAACCATCATGCTTTCTCGTTTAAGGGGACTGTGTGGGTGATTTTTAGGTGACGTGGCCTGTGAGAAAGAATTAGATGGCACCTAGAGTTCAGTTTAGAAATCCCCACCATCTGTGACCCTGGCAGGAGAAGAGGGTCTTCCCTGAGGGGGTGCTGGTTTATCAGAGCTTGTTGCCTAAGGAGAGATAATGGTGTTGTTAAACATGGTGATGAGGCCTATTGAAAAATAACAATGGGTTGACTCTCACTAGACTTTGTAAAAATGTTTCATGCATATAGATGACCTGGATTTTAAAACATTCCGTTGTTTTAGTTGGAGGTTTTGGATATTTTTTAACTTTGGGGCTGTTAAGGAAAGGGATTTTGGTAGAGAAGAGGATGAACTGGCCATCCTTGTCCCCATCAACCTTATGGGGCTCATGTGAGAGGAAGCTTTAAGTATGGATCTTGAAAGCTAGAAAGCTAAATGTAACTTGTCTTAATATATGCATTTCCCCTGTTGTTAGGTGGGGTGTTTGGATACATGGCCTTGTTTTTATGCGGTTACACTTACTTCTATGTGCCATATTTATGGACATCTGCCTTCTAGGATTGGTGGCAGGTTTAAAGTGCCTGGAGTTGCTGAGGAACAGGAAAAAAAGTTGTGAAAGATCATGAAAATAAGACCATTATTTCTACATATCCAAACAACTACTTTTGGGGAGAAATGTATATATTAATATATCCAGCTTCGCTCTATGACATACTTTAGAGAAGTATATATTATTTTAAGTGGGAATATCTTCAAATCATTTATGAACTGAATTTGAAAGTTATGATGATTTATTATGAAGAAAATTTCATCTACATATAATTCTAAGAGTTAGCAAAACAGATTATACTTTAGTTATCTCCCCCCACCCCTCATATGCTTCTACAATCACTTAGAAGGGATGTCCTGGATAGGTCTAATAGGTCCTTTCCCATGTGCAGAGTTGCTCTGAGTCTGTTACACATTATTGTCTAGGGAGGTGAGGGAACTGAGAAAAATAAGCCGGACTGAGAGACTCTCGAACATTTACCCTGTTATTAACTGAGGTGTCTTTTTTTTTTTTTTTAATGCTTCAAGTTTCTTGAGGGTAAGATGTTCCCTTTTCAAAATATTACCATATATGAAGAATAGTATCAGCATATGAAGAGACAGTATAGCATAGTGGTTAAAAACTCAGACTCTGGAACCAGACTGCGTGGGTTCAAAACCAGTTTGTCCCTTATAGGGTGTGTGACCTTGGCCAAGTTATTTGCTCAATTTGTGCTTCACATAGTGTGATTGTGAGGACTCAATGGCTCCGTGTATCTAAAGTGCTTAAAAAAGTGCTTTGGCACATGGTAAGCCTTATAGCAGTGTTAGCGATATTTTATTTTTTATTAAAAATTTTTTTATTTTTAAAGAAGCTTTAGATTATATAAATGTTACATAAAAAATATAAGGGATTCCCATATGATCCACTCCTTCCCCCTCCCACACTTTCCCACATTAGCAACATCCCTCATTAGTGTGGTACATTTGTTACAATTGATGAACACATATTGAAGCATTGCTACTAACTATGGATTACAGTTTACATTAAAGTTTACACTCTGTCCTGCACAATTTTTTAGGTTATGACAAAATATACCATGGTCTGTATCCGTCACTGAAATGTCATGCAGGACATCTCCAATGTCCCCAAAAAGAATATTACACCTATTCTTCCCTCTCCCATCCCTCAGAACCACTGGTAGCCACTGCCTTTATATCAATAAGAGTTCTTTCATTGCTAGAATAATAATAAGTCTATAGTAGAATAATAAGGCTACTTTAGTGCATTATTCATTCCCCAATCTTGAGGATTTGGGGATGATGATGCCCACTCTGCTTCTAACTGAGAGGGAGCTTAGATCCCAGTTAGTAGATATATTTTTAAAGATTTATTTTATTTACTCCCCCCCATTGTTTGTGCGCTGTCTGCTTGTTGTGTGCTCTCTGTGTCTGCTCATCTTCTTTTTTAGGGGGCACCAGGAGCAAACCGGGGACCTCCCATGTGGAAGGGAGGCGCCCAACCGCTTGAGCTACCTCTGCTTCCTGCTTGTTGTATCTCTCATTGTGTTTCCTTATTGTGTCTCCTTGCTGCATCATATTACTGCATCAACTTGCCACCCCGTCATGTCAGCTCACTGTCTTGCTCATCTTCTTTAGGAGGTACTGGGAACTGAACTTGGAAATTCCCATGTGGAAGGCGGGCGCCCAACTGCTTGAGCCACATCTGCTTCCCAGTTAGTGGATATTTTAAAAGGAGCTAAAAGCAAACCATGTCTCAGTACATACAAACCCCTATTTTAAAAAAAATTGAAGGAGGCCAAAAGAACCTTAGTGCAAAACAAAAATCAGAACTTTGTAAAATTGAGAGCTGGTTAAATTTCTCATTGTGTAGGGGAAATAAAAAACAACTTTCCTGCCATAAAACTTTTGAGAATGGACCCTGGTCTTAGCTGCCAGTGAGGGTAGGCTGTGGAGCAGAGTTATCTGAGGCATGGATGTGTTCCATGGGTGGGCTTGCAGAGGTCTAGATTCCAGCTAACCACTGGAAAGCCTCATTTGCCCTTTTGATTTGGAGCCTTGATTCTGACTCGTCCACTTTGTCCCCACTCTTGTTGTTCTTTTTTAATCCTATTTTTAATTTATGCTATTTTGTTATGTTTCATGTATTTTTGTAAGCCACTTTAAATCCTGTCTGGAACACTATATAAATAAATATCTTTTAAAGTGATCATATCTAATTACTAACATTTGCTTAATATTTATGCTTATCAGCCTACTTCCATGCAGAGAGGTACTTTCCATCTGGGCAAGAATACTGCTTAGATTTCTCAAATTTCATAGTAAGATGTCAAAACAGCCATGTGCTCATATATTTTCCAAAGCATATGGTTAATAATAATTAAAACTAAACAGCTACCAATATTGGGTGCTTATTCTAGGCTAGGCACTATGTTAGGCCCTTTACTCAGGATGTATACTTGAATCCTCACAGCCCTAGGTAGGAGCTCTTATTATCAATCATAAGTTTTACAAATGGGGAAACTGAGACTCTTGGAGGTTAAATAACTTGCCCAAGAGCACATAGCTTAAAAGTAGTAAAGCTGCTATTTGAACCCAGACAGCCTGGTCCCAAATCCAGTACTCTTAGGCACTATGCTACGCTATTCCAACACATCAGAACTCCAAGTCCTAGTAGAAGAAACTGTTCTATGTTACAGCACATTCACAGGTCTGGCAGATTTTACCTCAGTGTTATATCTTTAATATGCTATTTTTTCTCTCCATCTCCCCTACCTCTGCCCTCTACTTTTGGCTCTCATCATCTTCCCCCTGGATTTATGCCACAGCCTCCTAACTGGTGGTCTTTCCTCAAATCCTTATTCTTTGTAGCTGTCAGAGTGATCTTGTAAGTCCTTGCCTTATCTAAAGCCCTTCATTGGTTCCCTTTGTCAAAGGCTAATTGTTCATTTTTCTGAGCATAGCACATGATCCCCACTTACCTCTTTCACATCCTCCCTTACAATTTACCATTCAGCATCTCTGCACTGCTTGTGCGTACATGCTGCTTTGTGCCTCCATGCTTTTGTAAATCCTGTGCCTAGAAAGCCCTCTTTCCCCTGGTTAACCAACTGGTACATGTTGTTTACAGTTCTGTTCATGTGCTACTGCTGATATCTTCTTTCTAGGCTCCTTTCCCCAAGCCGAATTAGGTGCCCCCAACTTGGTATTCTTATAATACCCTGTGCATATATTTCTTTGCTTACCAGGTTCTTTTATGATTATCTATTTAAGTATCTCCTTCTCTAGACTGGGAGCTCCTTGTGGGCAGGGACTATGTTTTCTTTTATCCTTAGACAGCTAGCACAGTGCTTAGCACATATTTGATATTCCTAACTGGTGAACATTTCGTAAACAGAGCAGAATACAGAACTACAGGCCATGGAAAGAAGTAGGATTTGGAGACCTGAAACACCCAGACGTTCAGAGATAACTGTGAGGACGGACAGAGGGAGACCTTATGGAAGAATCTTTGCAGTCATAAATTTACACGATTTAATCTAGGAGCCAGAAGGGGCTTGGGTGGGGTGGGAGAGGGGGTCTGATCTAAAGGGAACTTTGAAGGATCTGAGAAACCAGACTTAGCTTTGTCCACTTGATTCTACCCTGAGTTTATATGAGCAACCTGGACTAGTTGATACTAAGATAGACACATTTTAATAAATAGGTTTATATTGTTTTCTAGGAGAGACAGCACCATAAAATTGAAAGGAGAGTTTACACAATAACCAACACTGTATCCCAATTTAAATATTTTATTAACTGTAAGCAATGCTGCATACTCATTCAGATGTTATCATTTGGTGTCTGTGTGCATAGGTGGCTGGATTGAAATGAGATGAAGGGAAGACCTGCAACCCTGAAAGCTTTCTTCTATATGTGTGGTCTTTTTTTCTTTCAGTTCTTACAGACTCACCACATACCCTGGATTTGGCCTCATTTTCACATGCTCTAAAATTCACTCTCTGTCACTTTTAGATGATCAAATAACTCATTTTTCCCAATAAGTGCTGGATTTTGCTAGCTTTTAGAGCTATGCTTTCCTCATGTTTTGGAAACACTCACATAATAGATATTAATTCTAACAGTGCTTTGTATTGGTCTGTTTCAGATATTTTAATTACCTTGGTCACAATTAGTTAACAGAGTCCACTTTGGAATGCCTTATGGTAGCACAAATCCTTGTTCATTATACTGTACTCCTTGCATCAGGGCACCTGCATTACAATCATAAGAATGATTTATTTTTTCCTAATTAACATGCCTCATATTTATATGCATGTAGAATCATAACAACATATGATGATTTGCAGGAGCAGTTTACTCTGATTCTCCTTTAAGCAAAGGGTTTCCCAACTTTTTTGATCACTTACCCTTACCACTAAAATATTTTGATCACCCCTAAAATATGTATAATTATATATAAATTATATATATTTATTACTGTAATAATATATATATTTTAAAACAGTCACAAAAATAAAAATAAAGGGTGAGAGATGAAATGAGCACTGCTTAAAATTAATTTTGATATTTATTAATGGTACAATGACCTTTGTTCTCATTTTGATGAAAGCAGTGACATTAAATATGTTTTTTTAAATTTTATTTTATTTATTTATTTCTTCCCCTCTCCCCCACATTGTTTTGCGCTCCTTGTTTGCTCATCTTTTTTTTTAGAAGGCACAGGGAACCTGGAACCTCCCATGTGGGAAGGAGGCCCAATCACTTGAGCCACCTCTGCTCCCTGCTTGTCGTGTCTCTCATTGTTTCCTCATGGGGTTGTCATCTTGTTGCATCGTCATTTTGTTGTATCAATTCGCCACACCAGCCTGTCACATCAGCTCGCTGTCTTGCCCATCTTCTTTAGGAGGCACCAGGAACCAAACCCAGGTCCTCCCATGTGGTAGGCAGGTGCCCAAGAGCTTGGGCCACATCCGCTTCCCTAAATATGTTTTGTTTAAAAAAAATAGATCTTGGGGAACGCCTGCAGCTCAGTGGTTGAGTGCCTGCTTCCCATGTACAAGGTCCTGGGTTCAATCTCCAGTACCTTCTTTAAAAAAATAGATGTTGGTTTATGCTACTTGAAGGTCTGATTCTAAGCTCTGTTAATTTCTATACTTGATTTTAATGACTGACATAGCCGAAAAATATACTTCACAAGACATATAAGTCTAAAAATAAAAGAAGTGCATCGTTTGCACTGACTAAATAGACTAGATAATGATACTCATGTTATAGTTCTAGGTACCACTTGTACTGTTTGTTTTGTTGCTGTTCCACCTCCCCTGCTCTGAGAATGTGGTCTTTTAATATTTTTAACCAACGTTTCAAAAGTCACTGAAATTCTTCATTTGTAAAGAGTTAGAAAGTAAAACAAATATTTTAGGCAGCAAAATTACATAATAATGGAAATATTTTCAAATCTACTCTGCAAAGTAGTGTTTATTCTCTATTTTAAAAAACATCTTTTCTATAAAACAGTATTTTAATAAGTTTCAATTGATTTAAAGCCTCTTAGTGCCTTAAAGGTATTCCAGAATCACAAAATGATTACAAGAAGATGGTTTAGTTACATTTAATCTTAAAACATTTTAAAAACAATGTTATTGAGGTATAATCAACATAGACTAAACTGTACATATTTAAAGTATACTATTTGATAATATTTGACATATATATGCACCCATGAAACCATCATCAGAATCAGGATAGTGAACATATCCATCGCTTCCAAAAGCTTTCTCATGCCCTTTTGTAATCTTTCCTTCCTGACTCTCCCTGTTCCAGGCTACCACTGATCTGTTTTCTGTCACTATAGTTTGCCTTTTCTAGTTTTATGTAAATAAGACCATATGTATTTTTTTGTCTGACTTCTTTCAGTCAGCATAATTATTTTGAGATTCATCAGTGTTTTATTGTATTCCATTGTATGGATATACTAGTTTGTTTATCCAGTCACCTCTTGATGGACATTTAGGTTGTTTTCAATTTTTGGTTATTAGAAATAATGCTGCTATGAACATTCATGTGCTACTCTTTGTGTGGATAATATATGCTTTCACTTTTCTTGGCTAAATACTTCAAAGTGGAAAGGCTCAGTCATATGGGAAGTATATGTTTAACTTTTTAAGAAACTACCAAGTTGTTTTCCAATGTCATCATGCCATTTTACATTCCTCTCAACAGCGTAGAAAGTTCCAGTTGCTTCAAATCCTGGCCAATGTTTGGTACATTTAAATTTTTAGCCATTCTAATAAGTGTGTAATTGTGGTTTTAGTTTGCATTTTCTTAATGACTAATGGTGTTGAGCATCTTTTCATGTTCTTATTTGCTATTCATATATTTTCTTTGATGAAGTGTCTGTTCAAATCATTTGCCCTTTTAAAAATTGAGTTATTTTTTAATTATAGAGTTTTGAGAGTTCTTTATATATATATATATTCTGAATATAATTCTTTATCAGTTATTTGATTTGCCAATATTTTCTCCCAGTGTTATATGGCTTGTCTTTTTATTTTCTCATCAGTGTGTTTCAGAGAGCAGAAGTTTTAAATTTTCATGAAACCTAATTTATCAGGTTCTTTTATGGATTATGTTTTAGGTGTCATATCTAACAAATCTGTACTTAACCCAACATTACAAATATTTTTTCTCCTATGTTTACTTTTGTAAGTTTTATGTTTTACAGCTCTCTCTGATACTCTGTGCTATGTGCTCTAGCCACCAGGGTCTCCCTGGACTCTTAGTTGAGTCTTTTCAACCCAGGGAATTCTACAGACTCTGTCTGGTTCCTCCTCCCTGCACTATATTCTGGCAAGCCAAGACAATATGCTGGGGAAAATCGTAGAGTTTCATTTGTCCCCAATCTCTTAGAGATCTCAGTCCTGCCTTGCCTGATATTCAGTGTTTCATCTATTTTGTCTGTTTATTTTAGTTGTTTTCGGCAAAGTAGAAATCCATTCTTTGTTACACCATGTTGGCCAGAAGTGGAAGTCCACTAACATTTTATATATTCCAAATTATAACCAATGATAATTTGCAACCCAATTTCAAGTCTAAAATTTCAAAAATGTAGACACCATGTTTCTTGTTTGACACAGCTAAACCAGTTCTAAACACTTATGTTCGAAAGTACACAGAATCTGGCACACAGTAGTGTAAATCTTCTCATATTACTAATCAATTTCTGTATAAAACATTATCATTTTGCTTAACAATAGCTATTTAATTCAGAGTTTCTGGGTTAAACTAATGTCTTTTGAAAGACTCTGGTCCACTGTTTCATGTTCAATGAGGCATAAATTTTACCGTCTATTGTTCTTTGTCCAAAGAGCAAAACACTTTTATCATATCACTTTGGTGAGGTGTGACTAATAACCCAATACAATTTATGTGTGAAACCACACATAATTAGTACTTTCAAGTTTAGAGGAATAATTTAATTTTGATTTCATCTTTTTCACCCTTGAACATGGGTCAATTTTTCTGAAATTCTTTGTCATCCCAAAGGTTGCCAGCATAGTTCCTTACTTCAAAATAAAATGGGTGAAACTTTAAATGATGTCTAGAATAGTATAACTCTCAACCATCAGTATTATTTAGAAGAAAATGAGTGTCATTTCCCAAAACCCAGTTAAGTCTTAATGCACAAAGATACTTATACAAATAGACAAAATAATATAGCTAACACTTAGCATTCTCTATGTTCACATTACCTTAAGTACTTTATGTATTTTAACTCATTTAATCCTTATAACAAGCCCAAGAGAGAAGGTACAATTATTATCTTCATTTTACAAGTGAGGAAATTAAGCACTGAGAGGTTTAATAACTTGTCCAAGGTCACACATCTAGTCAGTGGTAAGGTTGAGATTGAAATTCAGGCAGTCTGGCTCCAGAGGCCATGCTCTTAACCACATCACCATACTGCCTCTGGAAAACAAAAATGCTTTTCTTTCAGCTCCATAACCACTCTTCAGTTTCTGTGGTTTTAAATTTAAACATAAACAAATAGATTTCTGGGTGAGGACATTCAATAAACATTTATTGAACTCATGTTGTATGTCAGACATTATGCCAATCTCCTGAGGGTATGAGGTCCAGATACAGTGTCTGCCCTCAAGGAGACCATGTCTGGTAGAAGTTTCTAATTTGAGCACAAGTATTACCATCTTCATGTATATTTGTGAACTGCATGTTTCTGAGGCTGTTATAACAAAGTAACACAAACTGGGTGGCTTAAAACAACAGAAATTCATTGTCTCGTAGTTCTGGAGGCTAGTGGTCTGAGGTGTTGATTGGGCCATGCTTCCTTTGAAGTCTGTAGGGAGAATTTGTTCCATGCCTCTCTCCTGGCTTCTGGCAGTGGCTGCCTGGCAAACCTTGGGCTTTAATCTCTGTTCCAGTTGTCACGTGGCATTTTTACCCTGAACTTTGGTAAAAAAATGGACCATTTTCCATTTTTATAATGTGTCCATTTCTCCCATTTTTATAATGACACCAGTCATATTGGATTAGGACCCACCCTAATTCAGTTTGGCTTCATTTTACTAATAAAATCTTCAAAGACCTTATTTACAAATAAGGTCACATTCGTAGGACTATGGTATAGGACTTTCACATGTCTTTTTTGGGGGGACAAAATTCAACTTATAGCAAAGCAGGTACCAATGTGCCTAACAAATGTAACACAACAAAATCTGTTTTGTTGGTCCAGTGCAGGGATATTATTTGGTGTTTTTCTAATTCACACCAGTTACCATTTGAGAACACTAACAATGATTTTTACTGTAAATTCTATTCTTATGAGAAATTCCTTATCTTTGAGAATTGTTTTTGTATTCTAGGCCCTAAAATAGGGCATGGCAGAAGTCTGTGGTTTCCAATTTACATTTGACTTTTTCATGCTAAGGTTAAATCTTCCATTATTGAGCTCATTCATGAGCCACAAATATAATCATACCAACAGAAACATTCTCCATCTTCAAGGTCCTTTGATTCAGCAGTTCCTGTGTATTGGAAATTTGAAATATGAAAAGAAAAGGAATGTTATTGAAAACCTACTGTGTGCCTTGCAATGTGCTAGGTGACTTACTAGGTCACTCTGCTAGGTAACTTACTGTGCTAGGTCTTACTGTATTTAATTCTCCTAGTAAACTTTTGATCTTGGTAGTGTTATCTCTATTTTACAGATGAGGAAACAGGCTCAGAGAGGTTTAATGGCTTGTTCAAGATCATATAACTGAAAAATGGAGGCTTAGGATTTGAACCCAAGTCTGTTCTATGCCACTATTTTCATTATACCATGCTTCCTGCCAGTTTGGCCCACTTTTTTTTTTTTTTTTCAATTTTAAAATCTGGTCCTCAGAATTTAAAATAATTTTAGAGACTACCCAGCCCCACCCCTTCTTGAAAACTAACTGGTATTAATGCACATTTATTGATTATTACATTCTCTCCTAATCTATAGTTGCTCAAATAATTCCTCTTTGCTTTTATATGGATTTGCATTAAAATATTATTCTGAAATTGGAGCAATAGTGTATATAATTTTCTAACCAAACAAGCCATCTTTTAAAAAATCTTGTGGACATGAGGTCCCCAAAGGAAGCTATATTAAGATATTTCATCTGAGTCTTGACACCTCAGAACTTAACACGGAACAAATTGTCCATCAGAGCTCAGGTTCTGATACTCATGTTATCTGAGCCCTGGTCTTCTCAGTATATAATCCTTGCCCTTTTAACTCCACACCTGTGTCTGAATTTCAATGAAGGGCCTTAACAAGTTTTCTTGGGCTTTGGTTTCTCCATTAAACCCTAATATCTGTCATTTGGTAGAATATTAAAGGTCGCAGCTTTTCTAACTTCAGATCTGTCTGGTTTTCTTATTGTAACTGTATTTGTGCTTCCATTATTTTTCTGAGTTCTGTTTTAAAAATGTGATGTGTCATTTACCATAAAAGGTATCACTTAATTGATTGCATAAGAATGCATTATTTTTTTTCTATATTTTCCTTTCTGAATTTCTGGCAAACTGTCTATCTTATCATATGGATGGTGGTGATGGTGGCAAAGCAGGCAGCAGTTCTTTTCAATATGTTAATTATAGAATTAATTCCATTTAGTTTTCTTTGTTGACCTATGAGTCCTTTAAAAGTATCTTTTTAAATTTTGAAAATTATTGTGATTAAAAATGATCTTTTGTTATTGATTTCTTTAATTGCCTTTAAGTCAGAAAGCATGGTCTATATGAGAATGATTCTCTTTGAAATTTGCTGAGTCTTGCTTTATTGCCTCTTACATGGCCAGTTTTTGGGTCAGTGTTCCATATGTGCTTGAAAAGGATGTGATTCTCCAATTGGATATAGAATTCTTCATTTGTCCATTAAATTAAGTTTATTATATTGTTCAATTTGTCTACATATTTACTAATTTTTATTTGCTGTCTATATGCGAGACAGCAGATTTTCCAATTTCTCTCTTGTTCTATTTAATCTTCCATAAGATCTTTTGAAGGTATTTTATTAGTGCATACAGGTTTGTTATCTCTGTGTAGTACTCTCCCCTATCATTCTTTTATTGTCTTGAAGTTTTATTTTTCAGATATTAATATAGCTACCTCAACTTTTTATTTTTTTAACTTTTTATTTGGAAATACTTTCACATTTATAGAATAGTTATAAGAAAAAATGCAAACCCCATAAAGAGAACTCCAACATATCTCTAACCCTGCCCCCCAAATACTCAGATCCATCAATTTTAACATTTTGCCACATTTGTTCTATCATTCTATCTGTCCCTCTATCTCTATCTTTCTGTCTATTGATCCATTTTGTGAACACTTGAATGTAGGTTGTATATACCGTGCCCTTTGAACACTTAATACTGTCATGTGTATTTCTTTTGAACATGGATATTCACTTATGTAACCGTCTGAAGTGCAGTTATCAAGTTCAAACTTTAGCCTATGGTCAATATTCCAGTTTTTTCATATGTCCAGTAATGCCCCTCTGAGCCTTTCCCCCTCCCTTGCTAGATCCCAATCAGGATCATGTATTGCATTTAATTGTTATTGTCTCTTTAATTGCTCTTTATTTTTTTAATCATGGGAACATATAAACAACATAAACTTTTCCATCTCAACGGCTCCCAAGCATATCATTCATTGAGATTAATCACATTCACAGTATCACTGTACACTAACTACCTCCCATTCCAAAAACTTTCCCATCTCCCCAAACAGAAACCCTACACCCTTTATGCATTAACTCCCCATTCTCCCTGCTCCCTGCCCCTGGCTACCTGTACTCTAATTTCTGTCTCTATGAGCTTGCATATTCCCCAATATTTTTTTTGTATTTACCATGGGGCTTAAATTTAACACCCTACATCTATAACAACCTCATTTGCTCTGCTTAACTTCAACAATATACACAAACAATATTCCTTTACCTCTCCATCCTCCCACCTTTATGTAGTTCATGTCACAAATTACATGTTTATGTATTATAAATCCAAAACCATTCATTTATCATTACATTTTATGCATTTGCCTTGTAGATACTGTAGGAAGTAAAAAGTAGAGTTATAAACCAAAAATACAGTAATACTGGCATTTATATTTATCCATGCCATTACCCTTACCAGATTCATGCAGCTTTGATCTATTGTCTAGTGTCCTTTCCTTTCAACTCGCAGAACTCTCTTTAGCATCTCTTGTAGAGCTGGTCTAGGGGTGACAATCTCCCTTACCTGGTAATGTCTTAATCACGCCCTCTTTTTGAAAGACAGTTTTGTCAGATATAGAATTCTTGGTTTGCAATTTTTTGCTTTCAGCACTTTAAATATGTCATGCCACTGCCTTCTTGCCCCCATGGTCTCGAATGAGAAATCGCTATTTAATCTTATTGTGGTACCATTGTATGTGCCATGTTGCTTCTCTCTTGCGGCTTGCAGAATTCCCTCTTTATCTATGTTTTTTGACAGTTTGATTTATAATATGCTTTGGCATGGGTCTATTTGGGTTTATCCTGTTTGGAGTTTGTTGAGCATCTTGGATGTGTATATTTGTGTCTTTCATTAAATTTGGAAAGTTTTCACCCATTATTTCTTTGAATATCCTCTTTGTCCCTTTCCAACAAAGTGTATATTGGTTACCTGATGGTGTACAACAGGTTCCCCAGGCTCTGTTGACTTTCTGTTTTCTTTCTTCTTTCTGCTCCTCAGACTGAAAGATTTTAATTGTCTTATCTTCAGGTTTCTTGATTATTTTTTCTGCCAGCTCCAATCTGCTGTTGAACCCCTCAGGTGATTTTTAATTTCTTTTACTGTGGTCTTCAGCTCTGTTTGGTTCCCTTGCATAATTTCTGTCTTTCTATTGATATTAGCTTTGTGTTTGTCTATCGTTTTCCTGATTTCTTTTTAGTTCTTTGTCCATCTTTTCCTTTATAGCTCTTTGAGCAGATATAGGACTATTTTATTTTAAGTCTTTGTCTGGTCTGTCCCAGGTCTGGTCCTCCTGATTTGATGGCTCCTAATGTTTTAATCTCCTCTGCCTTGGTCATCACTTCCTGTTTCTTTGTATATTTTGTTGAAAAAACTGGACATTTTGATATTTTAATGTGTTTTCACTGGAATTTAGACTCTGAGATATCTATTCCTTAAGTTTGTATCCAGCTAGTGTATGACAGAGATTTTCCTGAATGCCAGGAGCTAACGAAAAGTAAAGAAGGAAAAAAGACAACACCTTTCCCAGTCTTTGCAGATTGACCTATGCAAGTGCTCTTCTTCAGGGCTTTTTCATACAATGAGTTTAGAGAACAGTTCCAGGCCAATGCGTAGGGGCCTCCCTGATCCTTTCTGCACATGTGTCTTGTCTTGGGTATGTGCAGATGGCTCTGGGAATTCCCCCATTTACACTGTTCCCAGTGTCCCCTCTTCCCTAAGAAATAGATTCCTCATGGTCCTGGGCACTACACTGTATATCCTACAGCTACAAATTCCTTCCTCCAGGTAGTGTGACTTGACTTGTCACTCTCAGTGGTCTCTAGGAGAGCTCAGTGAGCTGCCTTCTACATGCAGGGCAAATTCTGGGGCTGCGAATTCCACAAGCCACAACCAGACACATTGGGCCAAACATGCTCCCAGTATGTGCATGAGGATTACTCTGTTCCCTCTGGAACTGGAACCAGGGATCTGCACTGGGAACACAGGCCAGCTCTGTGCCAACCCAATGAGGTGGGGGATGGGCAAGATAGGGGACTACGAGAGCCTACCTCTTTTAAGTAGCTTTTCCTTGATTTGATGCTTGCCCTGTTACTGCAGTCCTTTAACTGTTTTCTGGAGTTTTTGGAAAGATGTTTCTGCAAGTTCTTGCTGCTTGTTGAAAGCATCTGTGGGGGCACAGCCCTTGAAGTGTTTTACTTTGCCATGTTTGACATTTGTTTTTATTTATCTACTCAGCTTCCATTCCTCCTCCTGGCAGAATCACCTTCATTTGCTCTTGGGGATGCTCACTCTTCACTGAGTGCATCCTTGGAGAGTCTTTTAACTGAAGTGCCTTGCTCTCTCTGGCCAAGCATTGCAGAGCTAGTAGGTCAGCCCAGCTCTCCTTCATCCAAGCTTCAAAATACATACAGAATCAGACCATTTATTACCACCTGCATAACGACCAGACTCTTAACTTTCTTTTGGTTAGCATTTACCTAGTATATCTTTTTCCATCTATTTTACTTTCGATCTTTCCTTGTCCTTATGTTTTCAATGTATCTCTTGTAAACGGCACATAGCTGAACTTTTAATTTTATCCAATCTGTCAATCTCTGTATTTTAACTGGTGAGTTTTGCTCACATATATGTTTTGTGTTTATTGATATATTTTAACTTGTTTTTGCCATCTTATATTTGTCCCACTTTTTCTATACTTTTCTTTTCCTCCTTCCCTTTTTTTCCATTGCCTTTTACATTTTTTTCTTATTCCATTTTCTTCTCCCCACTATTGATCCTCCAAGATCCATCTCAGATGAGTTGGCTGGTAACAGGGTTAGTGTGGGAAACAGCAGCAACTTATGGTCAAAGTTGGAGTTGGGTGTGGGTGGAATATGGCTTTTCTGAAAGGAGTCAGATTGGCAAGTGGTAGGGAGGGAGGCTGGGAGCTGATGGAGGTCATGGCTGATGGACTCTTTTTTTGTGAAGATGAGACAAGGATGTCTGATGGGACTAGAGAGAAGGGTAGTCGAAGTATGAGATGAATATAGGCTTAAAATAGAACTTGAAAGGATTAGGTAAGGGAACTGAACAAGTTTAAGTAAAAGGATTTATGGACAATAATGAAGACCCAGATGAGATTGGAAACCAGGAATTATGTAGGACTTGGGTATAGGAGCAGGGAGGACAGGCTGTAGCATTGATGCAAGTTTGAGATTTTGATTGGCAGCTGTGTCAGAGGGATGAAGGTACAAGGATAAAGTATCTAGGGTGAGTGGTTCAAATATTGAGCTATCTGGAGTCCAGGCTGGGTAGGGAAGGAAAACAGATAAGCAGGAGGCAAATGGACCAAGAGAATATGGAGGGCTCAAGAGACTGTGGTCTTGATGAGGTTGAAGAACAGGTATTGTGGGAGTGAACTGTGGTGGGAAAGTGGGGATTCTTTGGATTTAAGAATTCAGAGGGGAGCAGTTCTGGTTGGTCAGATCCCATGAAAGAAAAATAAAGGGAAAATATGCAGTATTAGCTATTCCATTATCCTATGGTGCTACTTCCTTGAATTTGGATACTCATTCTCGGTTTTGATATTAATTGGTTTCATTGTTGTGCTAGTGTGTCTTTTTCGTCATAGAACTCTGTTGCCTCTCCATAGGCACCAGTTTTCTAATAAATCTGGTTTTGTTATCATTTCCAGTGGACCTGTGCCATCACTGATTTTTAGCTACCAGACAACTGGTGATACCTGTTTTATCCAGAAGCTGCTGAATTTTTGGTCAGTGCTTCAGCCATAATCAAACATGGGAGTTCATTTCTATGATGCTTTTGATTGCTCTGTTAAATATTACATAATTACTTTGGCCATGATCCTGCCTGGATGGCGCCTGTAGAGCCCAGCTCTAGAATCATTTTGAATCTCAGCAACCTCACTTAATTGATGGATTCTTGGGCAAGTTAACATAACCTCTCCGGAGTCGTTATTTTTAAAATAGGGATAATAATAGTACATCACTCTCAGGGTTGTTGTGAGGAATAAATTAGTTAATATTAAAGTACTTATTGCCTGGTATATAGTAAATTCTCCATAAATGGAATTGTTGAGGTGATGATGACAGTGATGATCATCAACAATAATGGCAGCATATAAACCACTATGTGCCAAATATTGTGTTGGGTGCTGGGCCAGATATGTAGAAGACTATTGAAAACATCCTCTTCTCAAGGAAAATATATACCCTACTTGGGGAGAAGAACTAAGAAATCTTCCTCAGGACTGAAAAAAAAAAGGCTTATGAAAGAGGCTCAGGTTCTTATAGTTCATTATCGAATAGGAAATAGCCAAGTCAAAAAAATATTGAGGTTTTAGGAACTTGAATTTCTTCACTGTGTTGTATATGCTTTCTATTGTCCTGTAGGTAATTAGTAAAACAAACAATGTAAAGTAAAAAGGGCTTGTCTAGTTTCAGCGGAGAACCAGGAAGATAGGTACCATCCTCATTTCTTTTCTCACTCTGTACTGCTTATATTTTCAGATAGTTTCTTTCCTGAGCCCTAGCCCTCTGTCTTCAACTACTTCCTGGGCTGAATTACCTGAATCTCCTGTATGCAGCACAAACTCATTATGGCTAAAATGAAACTTCTTGCCTTTCTCCCAAACCTGTTTCTTCTCTTATAGGGCCACCACTAGCCAATCAGTTGTTTAACCTAGACATGTGACTTAGGCATTTTTAGACAATCTCATTTGCTAACCATACATAATCAGTTGTGTCTGCAGAGTGATGTGATGAGAAATAACTGAGAATTTTCTGGGCTCAACCACAGTTTCATTATCAGTTACCAATATCATTTTGTACATTTACAATAAATATATAAATAATATACATTTATACATTATAAAAATGCATTATATACTTATACATTATACCAATGCATATATATATAAACACATTTAAAAATTCATTTTAAAAACAATTTATTGAAATATATCATTCATACATGGACATACATAAACAATAAGTGTATAGTAAAAGTTGTAAACTTACAAAACAGACATACATAACATCATACAGGACTGCTATACATCCCCCCACAACAAATACCTTGCATTTTTATGAAACATTTATATCAAATTATGAAAGAGCATCATCAAAAATAGTATTATTAATTATAGTTCATATCTTACATTTGGTATATTTCCCCCCAACCCATGCTATTATTTTTTTTGTTCATAAACCATACTATTTATCTAAAGTGTACAATCAATGGCATTTGGTATAATCACTGAGTTGTGCATCCATCACTTCAATCAATATTAGAGAATTTTCATTACTCCAAAAAAACCCCCAACAAAAACAAAACAATATCATACCCATATGTTAGTGCTACTAATACAAATCCTGTGATGTGCTTTCACCATTTCTATTCATTTCCAAACATTTACAAACAAATTTTTACCATTTCTGCACAGATTAAATATGAGCTTTCCATTCTCTAACCACATTCTTTTCTTTGGTGACATAGTATAGCTATTAACTCCATAAATTTGTTCATTATTTTAAGTTCATAGTAGCAAAATCATATAATATTTGTCCTTATGTGCCTCACTTGCTTCACTCAGCATAATGTTCTCCAGGTTCATCCATGTTCTCATATGCTTCACAACTTTATTTCTTCTTAGAGCTGAATAATATTCCATCGTGTATATATAACACAGTTTGTTTACTCATTTGTCAGTTGATGAACACCTGGGTTGTTTCCATTTTTTGGCAATTGTGGATAATGTTGCTATGAACATCGGTGTGCAGATGTTTGTACGTGTCACTGCTCTCGGTTCTTCTGGGTATATATCTAGTGGTATTGCTGGGTCACATGGTAGATCTATATCTAACTTCCTTAGGAACCACCAAAAAGACTTCCACAGTGGCTGTACCATTCTATATTCTCACCAACAGTGAATAAGTGTTCCTATCTCCCCACATCCTCTCCAACACTTGTAGTTTTCTGTTTTGTTAATAGTGGCCATTCTAGTAGATGTGAAATGATATCTCATTGTAGTTTTGATTTGCATTTCCCTAATAGCCAGTGATGCTGAGCATTTTCTCATGTGGTTTTTTTTTTTTTTTTTCATCATTTGTATTTCTTCTTTAGAAAAACTGTCTATTCGGGCCCTTTGCCCATTTTAAATTGGTTTATTTGTCTTTTTATTGTTGAGTTGTAGGATCTCTTTATATATCATGGATATTAGACCCTTGTTGGATGTGTGATCTCCAAATATTTTCTCCCACTGAGCAGGCTGCCTTTTTACCCTCTTCACAAAGTCCTTTGAGGTGCAGAAGTGTCTAATTTTGAGGAGGTCCCAATAATCTATTTTTTTCTTTTGTTGCTTGTGCTTTGGGTGTAAGGTTTAAGAGACCCCCACCTACTACAAGGTCTTGCAGATGTTTCCCTACATTATTTTCTAGGAGTTTTATGGTCCTGGCTTTTATGTTTAGGTCTTTGATCCATTTTGAGTTGATTCTTATATAGGGAGTAAGATAGGGGTCCTCTTTCATTCTTTTGGTTATGGATATCCAGTTCTCCCAGCCCCATTTATTGAAGAGACTGGTAGAAAACATTCTTGTACATATACCCTTGCATGCATATTTGTGTGACTGTTTCTATTAGGTAGATTCTTAGATGTGGTATTGCTCAATTAAAGAGTATGTATATTTTAAAATTTGTTAGCTGCCACCAAATTGCCCTTCAATTCGTCCATTCATACTATAGCTAGAGTGATATTTGCAAGATGATTTTGATCTTGTGAGTCCCAATATTACAAACACAGCAACACCAAAGATGTTTGATGGATTTCTATTGTCCATAGAATAAATTGAGAAATTCTCAATTTTAAAAAAGAGTATTTGAGAGTTATATAATCTGGTCCAGTGTATATTTCTTGCCATTCTCTCCCACCAACAAGTACATACTCTGTTTTGTAAGGCAAAATTTAAATGCCCCCTCTTCTGTAAAACCTTCCATGTATACAACTAACTCTCTCCCCCACCCCATGTAAGATAGAATTAGTTGCTTCCTTCTCTAAGTTCCCATAGCACTTAATTTCTAATCCCTCTGATAGCATTTAGTACATTGTAGTATATTTGTATGCATTTCTCTCCCCTGCTACTCTGTGAACTTCATAAGGGCATAAACTGTGTCTTACTTATCTCTGTATTCCCAGCACTTTGCACAATGCCTGTCAGAGTGGGTGCTCAACATGTTTGTGAAATGGGCGAACATATTCTTGAGATAGTGTTAGCAATAAGAACTCTGTGAGAGGGAGAGTAGGTGGTGGAAGTTTTGAAGTGTGGCAAAAAGCTGACTGAATCCTGGGAGCATGGAAGCTGGTCAGGAATGCAGAAATGGCCTTAAGCTGGCAAGCATCCCCATGTGATTTTCTCCACCACAGAGACTGATGGCTTGATTATTTGGGTTAATAGACTTGGGGGCTTGAGAACATTTAAAGTATTAAAAATTGGATGTTTAAGGACCCCCTTTGTGGAAGGGGAATTTGAGTCAGCTGTTCTGTGTTTTCTCCAGACTAGGATGGTTTTGCTGAAAGATCAACCCTTTCCCAGAGTTATGAAAAACCTTTTCTTGAAAAATCAAAGCCTCTTTATTTTCAGGGCAGGATTCAGGTGAGAGTAGGAGTGATAAAAATAGGTCAGATATTTCTACTTTGCCTCTTTAGCCATCCTTAAGAGGAAAGTAACCTCTTGAAAGGTTATAAGGGCTGTGGGCCTATTCTGGAGTAAATTATCTGTGAAATTTGGTCTTATCTTATTTCAGGCAACTCTGGGATCTCTCCTTGTTTGGTGGCTTTGAAGAAAGAAGAGTAGAAGAAAAGGTAGAATAAGTCATGTCGGAGATCCTTGATCTCTCTTTTCTATCTGAGGTGGAAAGGGATTTGATCATCAACGTTCTACAGCGAGATGAAGAGCTCCGGAAAGCAGATGAGAAAAGGATTAGGTAAGAGTTCCACAGAAAACATGGGTTCCTAGGCCCTAGATCAGTGATATCTGGACTTTTCCTTATACCTCTCATCTGACTTTTAGAAGAACTTGTATATACAAGGTTTATAACTCCTCATTTGCCAGACTGGGCTCTGAGTTTGTTGCTTTCACAGAACCAAATGGTCTTACTATATCTACCCCTCAATCCCTGTCCATCCAACCTATGCAGATCCTGAATCCCCTTGTGCTTCTCTCTTGGATCTTGACAGGCGACTGAAGAATGAATTGCTGGAGATAAAAAGGAAAGGGGCCAAGAGAGGCAGCCAACACTACAGTGATCGGACGTGTGCCCGGTGCCAGGAGAGCCTGGGCCGTTTGACGCCTAAAGCCAACACTTGTCGTGGCTGTAATCACCTGGTGTGCCTGAACTGCTGCATCCAGGAAAGCAATGGTACCTGGAGGTGCAAGGTGTGCGCTAAGGAAATGTGAGTGTCATCTGTGGGTGAGCAGAGAGAGGAAATGAGGCTCCAACTGTGGTGAGAATTTCTCCCCTCTGCCTTTGTTGATTGAGTGTAAGAGCCATTCTTTATCTATCTGTCATTTTCTTTTATTCCTTCCCAGAGAGCTGAAGAAGGCAACCGGAGACTGGTTTTATGACCAGAAAGTGAATCGCTTTGCTTACAGCACAGGAAGTGAGATAATCAGGATGTCCCTGCGCCGCAAACCTCCAGGTACTGGGCATGGTCTGGATATGGTTCCCTGAGATATTTAACCTCAGTGATAGATCTTCTGGTGTGGAATCTTAGAGTCTTCTTACCTGTGGTATCTTTAACTCCATGGGCTAAGCCAGTTTGTGGGGTGTATAAGAGATTGTATTGCCATCCATTCTACAAGCATGGGGTGTTTCAGGGGAGACTACTTGGGGATTCTTCCCTTTTTATTACCTTATTACACCCACCCACCCTACCACGCCATGCTTTGTTTTTCTTGAAGTGAATAAAAGAGAGACAGTGGGACAGTCCTTCCTTCATCAGTCACAGATTGGTGATATCTGGCCAGGAAGAAAGATCCTTCAGGAGCACCGTAAGGAGTCCAGGTAGGAACAAAGTAGTCATTTAAAGAAATGCTTCACATCCCTTTGTTTCTTTTATTAATTTTTTACTTTCTTCTGTTTGTAAAATAATAAATGATCGTGATTGGAAAATTTGGAAAGCACAGAAAAGAGTAAAGAGGGAAGAAAAAATCTCTCCTTCTCCTATTACCCCCAGGCAATCATTGTTAACATTTTGGCCCATTTACTGTGTCCTTTATAAGAACAATTTGAAGAAGAATAAAAATAACACATACTTTTTACTAAAAGTGACTTTTATTAAAATTTATTTTATTGTTAAAAATTTCTTTAATAATGATTAAGTATTTAATCAGTACAGCTAACAACAAAGAAGAAAGCAACAAATCACCCAACTTACTGCTTCCCCAGTGTTCACATTATGTGAAAATTATTTCAGATATCTTCTCTGCATATATTCAGACAGAGGAGTGGGTAGATGGAGAGATTGTCAAAACTTTATGCTATTGGGTTATGCTATATTGAATTAGAAGCATTCTGTTTAATTTTACCTGAATTCTCTAGAATAAAACCCTGAAATAAAATAGAAGAATTGTTAATCTTCAGACAAATGTTTCTTCACCACAAAAGATATTAGTAATCCCTCTGAAAAGATATTATAAAAAACATTGAGCAGTTAGTTTTTTTTCCTAGTGGTGTTTTGTTTTTGTATCAGATTTATTGAGATATAATTCACATCCCATACAATTCACCCATTTATAGTGTGTTTTAGAATATTTTCATCATCTCAAAAAGAAACACTGCAACCTTTAGCCATCATTCCTCAATTCCCCATCTTCCCCAGCCCTAAGTAACCACAAATCTACTTTCTGTCTTTATATATCTGCCTATTCTGGACATTTCATATAAATGGAATTATATACTATGTGGCCTTTTATGGCCCTGACTGGCTTCTTTCACTTAGCATAATGTTTTCAAGGTTCATCCATGTTGTATAGTATGTATCAATACTTTATTCCTTTGTATGGCCCAATAATATTTCATTGTGTGGATATACCACATTTTGTTTATACACTCATCATTTGGTGGACATTTGGGGTCCCCCCCCCTCCTTTTTGACTATTATGAATGAGGCTGGCATGAACATTCTGTACAATTTTTATGTGAATATATGTTTTCATTTGTAACATTTGGGTATGTACCTAGAAGTGTAACTACTGAGTTAAGTGGTCAGACATTTTTTAAATCTACCTGTGTCAATATTCAACATTATCTATGGACTTTCTGCTATGAAAGATGAGAATACTAGCTGTCTTATGATTCTTCCCAACTCGTTTCCCCTACTCCCAATTTCTGTGTTTAAATTATTTTTACTTTGTCAGGGTTTATAACATTTACATTCTGTTCTGCAACCATAAATAATCTGCTTGTTTTACCTGTTTAGTCTTCGTTTCATATTTAAAGGGATTGTATGCTTACAGCCAGACCTTGTGCCATGGCTTCTCCAGTCCTGAATTCTATTTACTTTGATTTGTTTCTTGGTTGTTTGGATTTCATCATTGAGAGGTTCCTTCAAGAAGGGCTTATGGGTGCTTTTTTTATTGCATTATTTCATGTTAAGAATGTCTACCTAGTGCCTTTATACTTGAATGGTATCTTGGGTGGATATTATAGTATATTCTTGGGTCACATTTTTCATTCCCTCAGAATGTTATAGACATTGCGCCACTGAATGTAACTGTGAAGAAGCTGAGATTAGGTTGACTCTTGTTTTTCTCCCTGTGGGTAACTTACTTTGTGTGTGTTTGCATGTGCACATGTGGTTTGATTGGATATGTGTGAAAAATTCCATCTCTTTTGTTGAAGCTTAGTAACTTAACAAGGATGTATCTCAATGGTGATCATTCTATATCAACTTTTCCTTCTATGTGGTGTACCCTTAATGAGTTCTTTCTTCATTGCTGGGAAATTTTCTGTATTATATCTCTGAACTCTTTTTCTGTTTCATTAGTTAAGTTCTTTACCTCAGGGACATTGAATTGTCTTTATTCTCCATTTCTGTCCTTTTCTTTTACTATTGAATGCGACAGAAAAAGAAAGATGAAAACAATTAACCATGATTAGCCAAGCTCTTTCCTCCACCCTATTAGTTTGGTTTTCAGCTATGCTTTTCTTTCTTTCCTCCCTTCCTTCTTTCCTCCTTTCCTCCCTTCCTTCTGTTCTTTCTGTTGTTTCTAATTTATTTATTCAAATGAATTATTTTATTTAGGTTTTAATTTGTTTTCTTTGCTCTCAATCTTCTTTTTTCTCTTATTTTGTTGTTTTATCATCTTTTATTTGAGCTCTTGTATTTATTGAATCCCTATTCCCATTAACATCCCCTGTACTATAAGACACTCAAAATAAACCCCCTTCTTTTCCTAGGGTTATATGTTTTTCCATGCTGGATTCTTCATCCAGTTTTCAAGTTATTCCTATCTCACCCTATCCTATGGCATATTTATGTAACTGCAATCTATTTCTTTCCATTTTACTCATGTTTAACATGGGCAGTTCTATCTATATCTTATACTTGCACTTATATAGTGTGCGTGACTTCTTCTTAACATACTTTTTACTTCGATTTGAAACTATTTATCTCCTTCCCCTACCCAGTTATATTTTAGTTAAGGACAGAGTATTTCTTTCTATGTACTTCTTTTTTGGTAACCTGAGGGGAAAGGGGGAAGGCAAACTTGGGGTCCTGGATTTTGGTTTCCTGAAATTCTCTTAAATGACCTGCTCCAGGGCTCACTTGTCCCGGCTCTGGGTGAATCCTCTAGTTCATACCCATGCTCTGAGAAATGAGTAAGAGCTAAAAATCTTGAGGACTTTTGTTTTCCTTATCCTGAGGCTACCTACTCACTTACTTAGTCTGCCCATCTCCATGTTAGAGCATATTAGTTAAGGAGACTTGCTGAGCAAAATCTTCTGTTTTCTTAGCCATGGCTTTTTTTTTGTTTTAGATTTATCTTTATTTATTTATTTATTTATTTATTTATTTATTTATTTATTTATTTCTGTCCCCACCCCCCACCCCCACCTTGCCGCTTGTGCTCGCTGTCTGCTTTCTGTGTCCATTCACTGCGTGTTTCCTCTGTGTCTGCTTGTTTCCTTTTGTTGGGTCATCTTGCTGCGCCAGCTCTCCATGGGCGCAGGCCATCAGTTCTCCGCGGGTACGGGCCAGCTTGCCCTCACCAGGAGGCCCTGGGAACTGAACCCAGGGTCTCCCATATGGTAGATGGGAGCCCAACCACTTGAGCCACATCTGCCTCCCTCTTAGCCGTGGTTTTTTGAACTTTATGATTTCAGGCTTTAATCTTTGCCTCATTTGGTTGCTGCTGGTAAAGTTCTGGCTTTTTTTGCATTTTTTTTAACTTCCCCCCAGTCAAAGAGAAATGTTTCATCTTCTAAATGTTTATATCCTCTTCTGTAGAAATCAATATAGAAATATATAAAATAAGTCCCCAGTAATCTCACTGCCTCTGCCCCAGACAGTTAACTGTCATAAATAATTTTGGTGTTTGGACTACTAGACTGTCTAAGTGTACAAATATGGGTTGGAGTCATAAAATTTTATTTAAAAAATAGGATCAGATGCGAATATTCTCGCTGTCCTGATTTTGTGATAATCAGGGTAGGCTAAACATTCACTATATTAGAAACCATGCATGTGTCCCCAGAGCTAGTTTTTCTCCCTAGGTCTGGTTTTTAGAATGCTGGTGGTAAACTAAGCCTGATTTATTATATGACCGTCCTGTATGGAAAATGACTATAACTCTAGGTATCTTTGGTCAACCTTAAGAGATATAGCAGGGGGACGGATGTGGCTCGGGTGGCTGGGCATTCGTTTCCCATATGGAGGGACCTGGGTTCGATCCCTGGGACCTCCCGGTAAAAATTTAAAAAAAGAAAAATGTAGAAGGCGCGTGGGCCACCAGGCCCCATGCGCAGGTGAGCCGCTAGGCCCCAGGTGCGGGTGGGCTGCCAGGCCCCATCCATGGGTACAACGCCAGGCCCCGTGAGCCACGCAGCAAGATGATGACATAACAGGAGAGTGACACAAGGGAGAGCCAAGACAAACCAGGAACTAAGGTGGCGCAGGCAGTAGGACACCTCTCTCCCACATCGGAGATTCCGAGGATCGAATCCCAGTGAAGACAGGAGAAGGATAAGAAGAGAGGGCAGGAAACAGACACAGAGAGTTGCCCAGCTAATGGACACAGAAACAGCAAAAATGGGGGGTGGGGTGGTAAAAAATGGATAAAAGTAAATAAATAAATAAATAAATCCTTAAAAATATGTATGGGGAGGAAGAAAAAAATAGGATCAGGGGGATGGATGTGGCTCAAATGGTTGTGTGTCCATCTCCCATATAGAGGGACCTGGGTTCGATCGCTGGGACCTCCGGTAAAAAAAAAATAAATAAAATAAATAATAGGATCATATGATATACAAGTGAAAAAAGAAAAAAGAAAAGATTTTTAAATCTCAAAAATACAGACAATCCAATAAAAAATGCTCAAGAGGTTTGAACAGACATTTCACCAAAGACAGTATACAGATGGCAAATAAGCATGAGATGCTCAACTTCATTATCATTAGGGAACTGCAAATTAAAACCACAATATGTTACTATATACCACTAAAAAGGCTAAAATGAAAAAAGAGTGACCCATACCAGTTGTTGGCAAGGATGCAGAGCAACTGGAACCCTTTTACACTGCTGGTGGGAATGTCAATGTTGCCACCACTTTGGAAAACAATTTGGCAGTTTCCTAAAATGTTAAATGTGTACCTACTATATGATCAAGCCATTCCACTCCTAGGCATTTACCCAAGAGAAACAAAAGCATATGTCCATACAAAGACTTCTATGTGAATGTTCTTTGCAGCTTTATTTGTAAAAGCTAAAAACTGGAAATAACCCAATGTCCATCAGCAGGTGAATAGATAAACTGTGCTTTATTTATACAATAGGTTACTACCTAACAATAGAAAGTGATGGACTACTGATACATGCAACAACATAGATGAATCTCAGAATAATCATGCTGAGTGAAAGAAGCCAAACCAAAAAGGGTACATACTGTATGATTCCATTTATGTAAAATTCTCAAAAATGCTTACCAATTTCTAGTGACAGAAAGCATATCAGCACTTGCTTGGGTACAGGGGTAGAGAGGGAGGGATTGATTACAAAGGGGCACGAAGAAACTTTTGGGAGTGATAAATGTGTTCATTATCTTAATTGTGATGGTTTCACAAGTGTATACATATGTCAAAACTCATCCAATTGCACACTTAAACATGTGCAGTTTATATACGTCAGCTATAACTCAGTAAAGCCGTGAAAGAAAAAATATTGTAGAAAATATGACATGGACATCTTTTCATGTCAGCACGAAGCATTCTTTTTGATATTTGTATGGTGTTTCATTGTATAGATGTACTATGATTTTATCCACACAGCTTTGGGTAGGTGACTCATCTGTTCCAGGTGATGAAGCCCCCTTTTTCCTTTGCGGATAAGGATAAGTATGGTTTTTATTTGCTGAACCTGATTAACACATCTGACATCATCAGTCAGAATGTAATTTCTGAAACATACTGCTTCTGGCTGTCTATGACCTCTTGTCTCATTGGACCCAGAAGACTGTTATTTATCCTAAACATGGAAACAGATTAAGTGGCCATAAATGATCTTTTCTATAAAATTATGGAGCCTCAGAGATAATCTAATTCAACTCCCTTATTTTTATAGAAAAGCAAGCAGGATAAGTGATTTACCTGAGATCATACAGATAGAGCCCAGGACGCCCATCTCTTAGTCTATTTTTTGCTGCACAGATGTCAAATAATTGCTTTTTTTGCCCTAGGGTTGTTTGTGTCAGCTCTGGATCAGTACGTATTAATCTTTAGGGAAAAAACAACAAGCAAAAAACACTCTCCATGGGCAATAGCTGTTAAACTACCTCTCTAGAGGAATGGTTCTGCTTTGGGTTCTTTTAACTTTGGAGCAAAGGGAGAGAAAGAATGATTCTAAAATAAAAATGGAATCAAGTCCCCTGCTGACTGTAGCTTGTGCTATAAAGCTAATACATCTCTCAAGGAATGACTGCTGTTTTACTTTTTGCATGCCCTAGGATTTCAACCCCTGCTGTCTATTTTCATAGAACTATCTCAAACACCATGTTCATTCTCTACTACCTAAGACATTATAGATTTTAAATACTTCATTCTTTGTTCATTTGTTTGTTCTTTCAACAAATATCCATGAATACCTACTATGTGCCAGGGACACACTAGTGAATACAACAAAGTCCCTTACTTGTGGAGCTTAGATTTGGGGGATGAGGAACAGAGACAATAAATAACCAAATTTATAGTATATGTATGTGTGAATAGAATATCAGATGTTGGCAAGTGCTATAGAGAAAATTAGGGAGACTAAAAGGATAGGGAGTGCCAGGAAAGCATACGAGGATATATGCTGTTTTATT
Organism: Tolypeutes matacus; assembly: GCA_026826555.1. Taxonomy (NCBI): domain Eukaryota; kingdom Metazoa; phylum Chordata; class Mammalia; order Cingulata; family Chlamyphoridae; genus Tolypeutes; species Tolypeutes matacus. The sequence continues at coordinate 1,071,804 of JAKSZT010054494.1, read as the reverse complement.
TAGGATAGCCAGGGAAACTCTTAATAATTAGAGGACATTTGAGCAAAGACATGAAGTAAATGAGGGAGCAAACCCTGAGACTCTCTGGGGAAAGAGAGAACAGCAGGTATAAAGACCAGAAGGTGAGAATTCTGTTTGGCATGTTTAAGGAAGCTGAAATAAGGGAAGAGAGGTAGGAGATGAGGACAGAGATGGCATGAGAAGCAGATCATGTAGGACTTTGTTGTCACTTGTAAGGACTCACTCTCTTACTCTGGATGAGAAAGAGGGCTCTGCACAGAGGAATATATATATCTATACCTTTTCTTTATTGAGATAAAATTCACATAACATAAATTCATCATTTTAACCATATTAAAAAGTATGCAATTCAGTGGCTTTTAATACATTGATAGTATTGTGCAACCATGACCACTATCTAATTGCAGAACATTTTCAACACCCCCAAAAGAAACCCCATATCTGTTAAACAGTTTCTCCCTATTGCCTCCCTTCCCTAGTTGCTGGCAACCACCAACTTGCATTCTGTCTGTATGGATTTGCCTATTCTAGATATTTCATGTAAATGGAATCATACAATATTTGACCTTTTGTATCTGGCTTCTTTCACTTAGTATATATTTTTAAAATTTATCTATTTGTCTTTTTTTATCCCCACCCAGATGGTTCTCTTATATGTCTGCTCATTGTTTGTTTGCCTTCTCCAGGAGGCACTGGGAACTGAACCCGGGACCTCCCACATATGAGGCGAGTGCTCAATGGCCTGAGTCACATCCGCTCCCTGTGGGCTGCAGCATCTGCTGGCCTGTGACATCTGCTTGCGGCAGGGGCAGCATCTAGCTTGTTGCAGTGGGGGCAGCATCTGCTTGTCTTCTTTTAGGAGGCATCAGGACCTGAATGCAGGACTCCTCCGTGTGATAGGCGAGCACCCAACTGGTTGAGCCACATCCACTTCCCAGTATATTTTTGAAGTTCATCCATGTTGTAGCATATATCAGAACCTCATTCCTTTTTATAGATGAATAATATTCCATTGTATGGATACACCATGTTTTGTTTATGCATTCATCAGTTGATGAACATTTGGTTTGTTTCTACTTTTTGGTTATTATGAATAATACTGCTATGAATATTGGTGAACGAGTTTTTGTTTGGCCACCTGTTTTCAGTTCTCTTGGGTATATACTTAAGAATGGAATTGGAGGGTCATATAGTAATTCCATGTCTTATTTATATATTTCTTAAATTTAAAAAAAAATTAATAAAATTTTATTGAAGTATATCATTCATGCATAAACATATATAAACAATAAGTGTGGGAAGCGGCTGTGGCTCAATCAGTAGGGCTCCCGTTTACCATATGGGAGGCCCCGGGTTCGGTTCCCGGGGCCTCCTGGTGAAGGCAAGCCCGCCCGCACGGCGTGGTTAGCTGACCCAGCGAGCACACGCAGCAAGGGGGGGATAAATGAATAAATAAATAAAATCTTTGAAAAAACAAAACAAAACAAAACAAAAAAAAACAATAAGTGTATAGCAAAAAATTTGTGAACTTACAAAACAAACATGCATATCATCATACAGGGCTCCCATACATAACTCCACCACCAACACCTTGCATTGTTGTGAAACATTTGTTTCAAACTATGAAATAGCATTGTCAAAATATTACTACTAACTATAGCCCCATATCTTTTTTTTTTTTTTTTTGAGAGCATAACAGGTATATTTCTATTGGACTACCTGATACAGTATGGATAGATAGTATGACGAATAATACAAATATATTTTATTTGAAATAAAAATGCATCCTTGCTTTCAGTTCTTCTGAATATATTCCGAGTAACGGAATTGCTGGATCATACGGCAGTTCTATATTCAGCTCCTTTAAGGTACTGCCAAGCTCTCTTCCACAGAGGTTGCCCCATTCTGCATTCCCACCAACAGTGAAGGAGTGTTCCTATTTCTCCACATCCTCTCCAGCAATAGTAGTTTTCTGTTTTATTTATTTTTTAAACAATGGCCATTCTATAAGGTGTGAAATGGTATCTCATTGTAGTATTGATCTTCATTTCCTGAATAGCTAGTGATGTTGAACATTTTTTCATGTACTTTTTGGCTATTTGTATTTCTTCTTTAGAGAAATGTCTATTCAAGTCTTTGGCCCATTTTTAATTGGGTTACTTGTCTTTTTATCACTGAGTTGTTGATCTTTTTATATAACATGGATAGCAAACCCTTGTTGGATATGTGGTTTCCAAATATTTCTCCCATTGAGTAGGCTGCCTTTTTACATTCTTGACAAAGTCTTTTTTTTAACAAATCAATTTTATTGATACATATTAATAAAGCATGAATCCATCCAAAGTGTACAATCAGTGGTATTCAGTATAATCACACAGTTGTGCATTCATCACTTCAATCACTTTTAGAGCATTTTCATTATTCCAGTAATAATAATAATATTAAAAAACAAAAATGAAACAAAGCTCATCACCCCTCAATCTCTCTATGCTTCCCCTGCCATACATAGCTGCTATTTTGTTTCCTTCTCACTAGTTTATTTATATTTATATTTTGTAAAAAACAGTCTTATATATACAATATCACCCATATTCATATTTTACATGAGATTTCACTGTGTTATACAGTCCCATGTTATATTTTTTTTTAGCTTTCTTTCTAGTAATATAAACGTCCTTAGGCTTTCCCTTTCAACCACTGTCATACCCATATAATATCTCTGCTAATCACAAGCAGCATGATGTTCTCACACCATTTCCATTATTTCCAAAGATTTACAATCAGACAGATTAACCATTAGTTTTCTATTCCCTATCCTCATTCTATTTTCTGGTGACCTATATTTTAATTACTCCATGAGTTTACATAATATATTCATAATAGCACAGTCATACAGTATTTATCCTTTTGTGTCTGGCTTGCTTCACTCAACATAATGTCCTCCAGGTTCATCCATGTTGTCATATGCTTTACGACTTCATTTCTTCTTACCACTGAATAATATTCCATCATGTATATGCACCACAATTTGTTTATCCACTCATCAGTTGATGGGCACCTGGGTTGCTTCCAACTTTTGGCAATCGTGAAAAAACTCTGTTGTGAACATCAGTGTGCAGATGTCTATTCATGTCACTGCTTTCAGTTCTTGTGGGTATATACCTAGCAATGGTATTTCTGGGTCCTATGGCAAGTCTATATTCAACTTCCTTAGGAACTGCCAAACAGTCCTCCACAGTGGCTGTACCATTCTACATTCCCACCAACAGTGAATGAGCGTTCCTATCTCTCCACATCCTCTCCAACATTAACAGTTTTCCAACTTTTTAATAATGGCCATTCTAATAGGTGTAAAATGATACTCATTGTCAATTTTATTTGCATTTCCTTAATTTCTGGTGATGGTGAACATTTTTCCATGAGTTTCTTTGCCATTTGTATTTCTTCTTTGCACAATTGTCTTTTCAAGTCTTTTGCCCATTTTTTAATTGGGTAGTTTGTCTTTTTGTTGTTGAGTTGTATGATCTTTTTATATATCATGGATATTAAACCCTTATCAGATATGTGCTTGCCAAATATTTTCTCCCATTGAGTAGGCTGCCTTTTCACCCTTTTGACAATGTCCTTTGAGGTACAAAAGTGTTTAATTTTGAGGAGGTCCCATTTATCTATTTTTTCTTTTGTTGCTCATGCTTTGGGTGTAAGTTTTTTTTTTTTTTTTTTTTTTTAAAGATTTAGTTTATTTATTTATTTCTCCCCACCCACTCATTGTTTGCACTTGCTGGGTCTGTTTGTTGTGTGCTCATCTTCTTTTTAGGAGGCACCAGGAACTGAACCCAGGACCTCCCATGTGGGAGTGAGGCGCCCAATTGACTGAGCCACCTCTGTGCCCTGCTTTGTTTTGTCTCTCATTGTTTTCCTCCTTGTGTCTCCTGTTGCATCATCTTGCCGCGTCAGCTCCCTGTCTTGCCCGTTTTCTTTAGGAGGTACCAGGATCGAACCTGGGACCTCCCATGTGGTAGGCGGGAGCCTAATCGCTTGAGCCACAACTGCTTCCCTGGGTGTAAGATTTAAGAAACCAGTGCCTACCACATGATCTTGAAGATATTTTCCTACATTTTCTTCTAGGAGTTTTATGGTTGTCGCTTTTATATTTAGGTCCTTGATCTATTTTGAGTAAAATTTTGTATAAGGTATGAGATAGGGGTTCTCTTTCTTTCTTTTGGATATGGCTATCCAGTTCTCCCATTTATTGAATAGACTGTTCTGGCCCAGCTAGGTGGGCTTGACAGCCTTTGACAAAGTTTTTTGAAGAGCAAAAGTGTTTAATTTTGAGGAGGTCCTATTTATCTATTTTTCCTTCCGTTGCTCGCGCTTTGAGTGTAAGGTTTAAGGTACTACCACCTACCACAAGATCTTGAAGATGTTTCCCTACATTTTCTTCTATAAGTTTTTTTTTTTTTTTAACATTTTTTAACTTTATTTTGTACATTTAATAATTGAAAATATAAACAATTAAAAACTAAAAAGTAAACACAGATGAATAAATATATACATTTCTCAATTAAATGTAATGGATGAACACAATCTTCTATAAGTTTTATGGTTGTAGCTTTTGTATTTAGGTCCTTGATCCATTTTGAGTCAATTTTTGTATTAGGTGTGAGATAGGGGTCCTCATTTTTTTTTTTTTTTCTGGATATGGCTATCCAGTTCCCCAGCACCATTTATTGAATAGACTGTTCTGGCTTCCTTCTGTTCCTATCTTTTGGAGTGTTTTTTTAATCAAGAAAGGATGCTGGATTTTGTTAGGTGCCTTTTCTGTATCAATCGAGAGGCTCATGTAATATTTCTTCTTCAATTTATTATTGTGGTTTATTACACTAATTGACTTTCTTGTGTTGAACCACCTTGCATACTTGGGATAAAACTCACTTGATCATGGTGTAGAAATCTTTTAATGTGCTTTCAGATTTGGTTTGCAAGAATTTTTTGATGATTTTTTGCATCTATATTCATTAGAGAAATTGGCCTGTAATTTTCTTCTTCTTCTTCTTCTTTTTTTTTTTTTTTTTTTTTGTAGTATCTTTATCTGGTTTTGGTATTAGGGTGATGTTGGCTTCATAGAATGAGTTTGGTAGTGTTCTTTACTGTTCAGTTTTTTCGAAGAGCTTAGCAAGACTGGTATTAGATTATCTTTGAATGATTGGTAGAATTCAATTCTGAAGACATCTGGTCCTGGGCTTTTCCTCTTTGGGAGGTCTTTGATGACCATTGTAATCTCTTTACTTGTGATTGGTTTGTTGAGGTCTTCTATTTCTTCTAGGGTCAGTGTAGGTTGTTCATATGCCTCTAAGAATTTGTCTATTTTGTCTATGTTGTCTAGTTTGTTGGCGTACAGTTCATAGTATCCTCTTAAGATCTCTCTTATTTCTGTGGGTTCTATGGCAATATCCCCATTCTCATTTCTGATTTTATTTAATTGCATCTTCTCTGTTTTTTTCTTTGTCAATGTAGCTAAGGGTTTGTCGATTTTGTTGATCTTCTCGAAGAACCAACTTTTGATTTTGTTGATTTTATTGTTGTTTTGTTCTCAATTTCATTTATTTCTGCTCTGTTCTTTATTATTTCTTTCCTTCAGCATGTTTTGGGATTAGTTTGCTCTTCTTTTTTCTAGTTCTTCCCAGTGTACAGTTAGATATTCAATTTTAGCTCTTATTTTTTAAATGTAAGCATTGAAGGCTGTAAATTTCCCTCTCTGCACTGACTTTGCTGTATCCCATAGGTTCTCATATGTTGTGTTCTCGTTTTCATTTGTCTTGAGATATTTACTGATTACTCTTGCAATTTCCTTTTTGACCCACTGATTGTTTAAGAGTGTTTTTTTTAAGATTCATATATTTGTGAGCTTTCCCTTTGTCCACCTGTTGTTGAATCCCAGCTTCATTCCATTATGATCAGCGATAGTGCTTTGTATAATTTCAATCTTTTTACATTTATTTTGTGATCCAACACATGGTTTATCCTGGAGAAAGATCCATGAGCACTTGAGAAGAATGTATATCCTGCTGTTTTGGGATATAATCTTCTATATATGTCTGTGAGGTCTAGTTAATTTATCATATTATTCAAGCTTTCTGTTTCCTTATTTATCCTCTCTCTAGATGTTCTATCCAATGCTGACAGTGGTATATTGAAGTCTTCAACTATTATTGTATAGACATCTGTTTCTCCCTTCAGTTTTGCCAGTATGTGCCTTATGTATCTTGGGACACCCAGTTTAGGTGCATAAATATATATTATAGTTTATTTCTTCTTGGTGAATTGTCTCTCTTATTAATATATAATGACCTTCTTCGTCCCTTGTAATACTTTTAAATACTTTTGTATTTAAAATCTATTTTGTCCAATATAGATAATATAGCTCCAGATCTTTTTTGATTACTATTTGCATGGAATATATTTTTCCAACCTTTCACTTTTAACCTGGTTGTGTCCTTATGTCTGAGGTGACTCTCTTGTAGACAGCATATGGATGCCTCATAGGTTTTTTTTCCTTCTTCTTCTTCCTCATAGTTTTTTTTAATCCTTTCTGTCTGTCTAAGTATTTTGATTGGAGATTTCAATCCATTAACATTCAATGTTATCCTTTGGCTTTCCATTGTCATATCTTTCTATTGTCTGTCTTTTTGCCCTTTAAGTTACCCTTACTTATAATCTTCATTTCTACACTCTTCTCATGTCTCTCGCCCTTGTTTTTTCCTTTCAGGCCATAGCACTCCCTTTAGTATCTCTTGTAAATCTGGTCTTTTGGTAACATACTCTGTCAGTTTTTGTTTGTCTGTGAAGACTTTAAACTCACCCTCATTTTTTTTAAAGATTTATTATTTTATTTATTTATCCCGCCCCCCCCGCCCTTGCCGCTTGTGCTTGCTGTTTGCTTTCCGTGTCCATTTGCTCCCTGTTTCCTCTGTGTCTGCTTGTCTCCCTTTGTTGCGTCATCTTGCTGCTCCAGCTCTCCATGGGCGCAGGCTGTCAGCTCTCCGCGGGTGTGGGCCATCAGCTCTCCACGGGTGGGGGTGTGGGCCGTCAGCTCTCCGCGGATGTGGGCCACCTTGCCCTCACCAGGAGGCCCCGGTAACCGAAACTAGGGCCTCCCATATGGTAGATGGGAACCCAACCACTTGAGTCACATATACTTCCCTCTCACCCTCATTTCTGAAAGATAGTTTTGCCAGATAAAGAATTCTTATTCCATCCATCTTATCCATGGGATATAAGCCCCCTCTCACTTGGAGGTAGAGTGGACATCACCATCCCAGACTCCTCAGGATTGGGGGAAGAGCTATGGACTAGAGTGGACTTACTGGTATTCTGTTGTAGACATAATATGATTCAAGCCATGGAAGAAATTGCAACAGTGAGGTGGAGCCAGTGGCCACAGGATGCTTTTGGGGCAGGGAAGGGAAATGGAGTTGCTATACAGGTGCTTTTTCAGGACTTGGAAATTATCCTGAGTGACATTACAACGACAGATATAGGCCATTTTACATCAGCATATACCATGCAGAACTGTGTGGGAGAGAGTGTGGTCTACAATGTGAACTATGATCCATGCTTAGTGGCAAAGCCCCAGGATGTGTATATCCATTGCAGGTGATGTGCCACACTAATGAAAGATGTTTATGTGGGATGTTATGGGAGGTGTGGGAGGTGAGGAAATGGGAATCCCTGTAATTTTTGTGTAACATTTATGTAATCTAAGCATCTTTTAAAATATTAAATAAATAAATAAAAACTTTAAAAAAAATTCTTGGCTGGAAGTTTTTCTCTTTCAATATCTTAAATGAATCATACCACTTTCTTCTCACCTCCGTGGTTTCTGATGAGAGATCAGCATTTATTCTAATTGAGGTTTCCTTTTATGTGATAAGTTGCTTTTCTCTTGCTGCTTTCAGAATCCTCTATCTCTGGTTTTTGTCATTGTTAATAGTAGGTGTCTTGGAGTAGGTATAGTTGGATTTATTCTCTTTGGAGTGCATTGCCCTTCTTAGATATTGTCTTTCATAAGGGTTGGGAAGATTTCAGTCATAATTTCCTCAGATATTTTTTCTGCCCCTTTTCCATTTTCTTCCCCTTCTGAGACACCAATAACTCATATGTTTGTGCATTTTGCATTGTCATGCAGTTCCCTGAGACCCTGTTCCATTTTTTCCATTCTTTTCTCTTTCTGTTCTGTCCTTTCAGGTTCAGATGTTCTGTCCTTGATTTCTCTATTTTTTTCTCCATCAATTCAAATCTTCTGTTATATGCATCTAATGTATTTTTAATCTCATCCATTGTGTCTTTCATTCCCATAAGCTTTGTAACTTTTCTTTGCAGGCTTTCAAATTGCTTTTTATGCTCACCCAGTGTCGTCTTAACATCCTTTATCTCTCTAGTCATATTTTCCTTCAACTCCTTGAATTGATTTGGGACATTTGCGTGATTATTATTGATTAGTTGTCTTAAATACTGTGCCTCTTCAGGATTTTGGTTTGTTTCTTTGGATGGGCCATATCTCCCTGTTTCTTAGTATGGCTTTTAATTTTTTGCTGATGTCTAGGCATCTGATATGTTAGTGAATTTACTCTGACACTCAGTTCTCTCTTGCCTAGTGTTTTTTTTTTTTTCACAGCTCTTCTTTGATTTTTGTTTCAACTTATTCTAAGTCTTTAAAATTGACCAGTTTAAGTTATCAAAATAGGGCCAGGGAGTCACTAATGGGGTGCAGATCCTGCCTCAGGAGTTTGGGACAAGAGACACCTAAAACCATTTTTCTCCTTGCAGTTTCCTGGCTGGCCAGCAGATGGCCCTCATGGGTGAATCTTTACATGGAGGTGTCTCTTTCAACCTCCACTTGCCTGAGATCCTGGTCTGGCTAGGGCTGAGATTCAAAGTGGGCTCTGCTGGCCAAACTGAAGAAGAGAAAGCACTCTCCACCCTCCACTGCACTGCCCCTCTTCCCAGGGAGAAAGATGCTTCTTTTCCTTTCAGTTGGCTGCAGTGAGCCACAGGTTTTATCCAGGCTGTTTGTCTTGAGGGTGGGGAATGGGTGCCCTTCCCAGCCATGAGTGTTCTGGTTTTGGCCTCTTTGCCTCTCTGTCCTTACCCTCCTGGGGGTTGTCCAGCACTCTCCTGGTCTGCAGATCCCCAAAGCAGCTCCCTCAGATAGCATTTTGCCCCTTCCTCCATTGTTTTTTTTTTTGTGAGAGAGTTGAGCCCTGCCTACCTATGCCAATGCCATCTTCCTGTAAGTCCCTTATTTATATTTTAAAAGCTCATTTTGGCTGCTGTGAGAATAGATTGTATGGGGGCAAGGGTAGACATAGAGATAGTTTCTGAGGCTATTGCAATAATCCAGGAGCTCGGTGATGGTGATTTGTACCAGAGTGATGACAGTGGCTGTCATGTGAACTGGTAGATTAAAGATACACGTTGAAGATAGTGCCAAGAGGATTTGCTGACAGATTGGATTTAGATTCTGAGAGAAAGAGGAGTCAAGGATGACTCTTAAAATTTTTGACCTGAGAATTGAAAGGATGGAGTTGCCATTAAATGAGATGGAGAAAATTGAGGGAAGGCCTATTTGAGGATTAGGGGCTTGATTTAGGACTTTCTATGTTTGAGATGTATTAGACATCTAATTGGAGATACATAGTAGGCCACTGGAAATATCACTCTGGAGTTTGAGGAAGAGATAAATATAGGAGCCATTAGTTTATAGAGCATATTTAAAGCCATGAGACTAGATTTAGATCATTTAAGGATATGTCTAGATATCTAGATAGAGAAGAGAAGCGGTCAAAGCAACAAGCCTGGGCACAATCCAAAGGTTAGAGGTCTGAGAGATGAGGAGGGACCAGCAAAGGATACTGAAAAGGATTAAACAAATAATCCAGTGAGGACAGAGGAGAAAACCATGAGCGTATGGTGTACTGGAAGCCAAGTGAAGTTACTTGAGATACTTGAGGAAGAATGACTTTTTTTCCCTTTTCTTTGTTGCTCTCACAAATTACTTGAGGTAAAGGGGCCTAGGAATTATGTCCTTCCTTTTCGAGATGACTACGGCTGTTTTAGGTGCCTGGGGTCATCCTTCAATAAGGTGATTAAGCTGAAAAAGAATTCTGGTCTTCTGAATCCTGTCCTCAAAATGTACTGCTTATTTATGTATATTCCTTAATCCCCACTGAGGGTATTTATTCAAGAATTCAGGGAAATAGATGTGGCTCAAGCGTTCGGGCTCCCATCTACCATATAGGAGGTCCAGGGTTCGATTTCTGGGGCCTCCTGGTGAAAGGCAAGTTGGCCCGCACGGCAAGCTGGGCCACACAGAGTGCTGGCTCGTGCAGGGGACCTGGCCCGTACGGGAGAACTGGCCTGCACAGGAGTGCTGGCCACACAGGGTGCTGGCCCGCACAGAGAGCTGGCGTGGCAAGATGATGCAACAAAAAGAGACACTGAGGAGAGACAATAAGAGATGCAGCAGACCAGGGAGCTGAGGTGGTGTAAGAGATTGAGTGCCTCTCTCCCACTCTGGAAGTTCCCAGCAATCTCAGTTCCTGGTGCTGCCTAAAGAGAAGACAAAGCAGAAACAGAAGAACACACAGAGAGCAGACAATGAGTGCAAAAACAATGGTGGGGGTGCGGGGAGGAATAAATAAATAAAAATCTTAAAAAATAAAGAATTCAGTTAACAAATATATGAATGCCTACTCTATGCCAGTTTCTCTGCGAGGCAGTGGGAGCACAGCAGTGAACAAGATATGTGGTGCCTGATCTCATGGAACTTACTCTAATTGAGGAGAAAGAGATTAAACAAATAATTACATATATGACAGTCACTACCAATAAATCAGGGTGCTTTGGGAGCACATAGGAATGTTACTAATCCAGACTTGAGGTTGGGGCATGATTAGGGAAATTTGGAGGAATTGACATACAAGGAATATGTTACCTGAAGAAGGAATAGATTTAGCCAAGTGAAATAAAGTGACAGTTGTGAAGAAAACATCCCAGGCAGAGAAATTCTAGGATATTCAAGAAACCAAAAGAACTTCATCTTTCTGGAATGTAAAGTGTGAGAAGGGGTGAAGGGTGAAAGATGAGGATGGAGAGATGCGAAGGGGCCACATCATAAGGATTTTCTGGCCATATAGGGGTTTGAAAACAATCCCAAAAGCAGTGGGGAACCACTGAAGAGTTTTAAAAGCATACTCAGATATTATTTTAGAAAGATCAAACAGGCTACAATTGTGAATGGGTTGGAAGGAGTTCCGACTAGATGCAGGCAAGCCCACTTCCTTTAAATATTTGGCTCTTGGTTTTATCCTTAGTGTGCCATTCGAAGTGCCAAAACTGAAAAGTGGAAAGAGTGCTCTGGAGGCTGAGAGTGAGAGCCTGGATAGCTACACAGCTGACTCGGATAGCACCTCCAGGTGAGATTCCCCTCATTCCCCACACCTCTACTCAACCCCAGAATTCCCATTTTGTTCTCTAGCATCCAGATGTCAGTCTCCTAAACCTTCAGTGTTCCTGATTTCTGTCCTCAAGAAGTTAGTTGAACGAAGTATTTTCTTCAACTTTGCCAAAAGTCTTTCAGTAGCATTTCTATAGATTTGCTTCTAAGGACAGCTGCCTGGAGCATGTTAACTTCCACAGGCTGCTGCTATACTTGGGAGGGTTCTTCCTAGTCCAGCAGCAACTGATGTTGCTGTCCCTTAAGAATCGGGTGTAATGATGTTTGTGGAAAGATTCTTATCTGACCTTCTGAATTCAGGTAAATCAAGTGTGAACTTTACATTTGGTAAACAATGACCCCAAGCCAGAGGCTCTCCTTCCCAACAAAGCTTTTGTTGGAAAAGGAAAGGAAGTAGGTGATTTAGTTGTAATTTCTGTATCTGCCTCCAGGAGAGACTCTCTGGATAAATCTAGCCTCTTTCCAGAATGGAAGAAAATGTCTGCCCCCAAATCTCAGGTAGGAAAGGTAAGCTTAAGTTTGTATTTTTTCTTTTCTTTTCCTTCCTTCCCTCCCTTTCCTTCCCTTCCTTCCCTTCTCTTTCTTCCCTTTCTTCCTTCTAGAATTTAATTTGAGATTTCAACCGAACAAATTTCAGTTCAGAATCACTTGGGAGCATTTTCTAAGGTTTTGGCTGGAACATGCGAGAAAATAGGTTTTGTTCTACTTGCAAGGCATTTAATCTTTCCTTTATGTTTGGTGAATAGTTTAGTGAAAACCTGAGCCTTATTCTTCTTAAGACTGCCTTTCCTTTCTCAATGCTACCCCCTCATCTACCCCAACATCCTTTTTTCTTTCCTTTCCTGATTCCTTCCTAGGAAACTCAACCTGTGAGTCAAAATGTGGTATCTGTTGATGAGGGTGAAATGATATTCAAGAAGAACACCAGAAAAATCCTGAGGCCTTCAGGTAGCTGATTTTACATTATAGACCTTTGGGATTGAAGTTCTGAGTACCGTTGATGGGCTCTTGGTGTGGAGAAGAAAAGGTCTTTTTTGATCTGTGTTTTTTATTTTCCACTCAGAACACACTAAATCTGTGATAGACCTTCGTCCAGAAGATGTAGGGCATGGAAGTGGCTCCTTGGGAGACAGAAGCAAATCTGTCCCAGGCCTCAGTGTGGAAATGGTAAGTGCCCTTGTATTCCATTTGTGTATTAGTCAGGGTTCTCCAGAGAAACAGAACCAATAGGATATAGATATCCAAACTCCATAGGGCAGGCTGCAACCTAGAAACTCTGATAAAGGTGATGCTGAAATCCTTAGTCCAAATTCCTCAGGGAAATCTGACTGGAAATTGCAGGAAGAGACAATACTGAAGTTGAGGCATAAATTCTTCTGACCTCTTAAAAGTTCTGGCTTTTAAGACCTCCAACTGATTGGATGAGGAAAATACCCATATTGCTGAGGGCAATCTCCTTTGTTGATTATGGATGCGATTGTAGATGTAATCAACTGATTACAGATATAAATCCCATCTAAGAAATACCCTTACAGTAACAAACAGGCCAGTTCTTGACCAAAGAAATGAACATCATAACCTAGCTAAGTCAACACATGAAATTAATGATCACAATATACATTCTGTTGATCTAGTGTTGGCTTTAGTACCTGATGTTCTCAATCAATCTGTTTAATTCTCTGGGAAACAGCAACATGAATCTTGATTTCCCCATATTTCTAAAGTAAATCTACTTCCTGATTTGCTTAAAGAAAAGGACTATCTTATCTGTCTCTTTTATCTTCTATTTTATTTCTGGGCATAGTGTTAGATAAAAACTTATTTTGATTAAAATGTAAAGGGATGGCTGGATTGGGGCAGCCAAATGGGAAAGAATTATAGTTCCTAGGAAAAACATTGAATATTCTTATCCTATTCTTTTGAGATTTGAGAAAGATGGTTGGGATATAATTTGTAATCCTGAAATGGGGAGACATAAGAATAAGGGTATGGGCATATGTGTACATGTGACAGCTCAGAACTTTGCAACAATTATGGTTCCCACTAAAGGAAATAATATTAGTCTTTGAAACTCTTCTCATTTTTTAAACTCTGAGTCTGTATATTTTGTCCCAGGAAGAGGAAGAGGAAGAAGAAGAAGAAGACATTGACCATCTGGTGAAATTGCATCGTCAGAAGCTAGCCAGAAGCAGCATGGGAAGTGGCTCCTCCATGGTAATTTCTGTTGGTTCTGTATTTATAGATATATTGGGGTGCCAGGAAGGAAGGATCTCCCTAGAACAAAGTCAGGATCTGTTTGGGTCAAAGTCTACGAAGAGAAATGTAGTTGGAAAAGGGAGGAGTGTGTTATCAGCCTTCTCAGACATTTGTATATATTCTTCTCTGATAATAACCAAAAACTCATGCTGGCATCAGCGGCATGTATACTAAAATTGGAACAGTACAGAGAAGACTAGCATGGCCCCTGTGCAAGGATGACATGCAAATTCGTGAAGCGTTCCGTATTTTTATTGGAATTGTTCTGTGTGATATTGCAATGATGGATATAGGCCATTACACATTTTGTCAAAACCTATAAAATTGTATGGTGCAAAGTGTAAACCATAATGTAAACTATAGACTATGGTTCGTCAATATTTGTTCATCACTTATAGCCAATGTACCACATTAATATAGGATGTTATTAATAGGGGAAAATGGGAGAGGGGGAGTGGTGGGGTATATGGGAATCCCCTACACTTTGATGTAGCTTTTATCTAAAACTTCTTTAAAAATAAAGTTAAAAAAATAACCAAAAAACCCCACAATACCAATCAGAGTAATGAAATAAAAAGACCATTTAAGAATTAGGGTCTGATTCTGTCATAAGTAGGAAGGCTGATATATAGGGGAAACAGAGTCAGAGAAAAGGGTAATTTGACTTTGTTCACATTAATACACAGGAAGAGAATGTAGGAGTCACAGAGCCAGTTACTATTAGAGAGGAAGATGCCTTTTCATTTATGGTGTGTCCCCCCCCCAATTCTGGCCCCATCTCTTTTCTCTATAGGTCTTGATAGGGATAAGGTATATAAAAGAAATCCACAGATAATTAAGGCCACTTGTTTTAATTAGTAACTAATCTTTTCTAGCCAACTTTTTAGCTTATATAACACATATAAAAATGTATGTAGTTTTACCTTACCTGTACTCCTTGCCCACCTTCTGGGGCAGGTGAAAATTAATGATAATATGTGTAAAAAGTTGGAAAGAAGAGAAGCTAAGAGCCTAGGCAAGCCATGAGTTGGTTTATTAACCAATAATGGTGAATATGCTACTTAGCACTAGCTGTCTCTTATACTCTGGGTAAAGGGCTGTTGGTAGTACTAGCTTGTTGCAGGGGCTTATTAAACTTTTGTTTTGTTCAATAACTGTGGCTTTATCATGAGGGACAATGTGAGCACTTTGGAAGGTGGGGAATTTGCCTTCTCCAGATGATTATTGATGCTTTATCTTCAGAGTACAATTGGCAGCATGATGAGCATTTATAGTGAAGCTGGTGATTTTGGGAACATCTTTGTGACTGGCAAGATTGCCTTTTCCTTGAAGTATGAGCAACAATTACAGACTCTGGTTATCCATGTGAAGGAGTGCCATGAGCTGGCCTATGCTGATGAAGCCAAGAAGCGCTCTAACCCGTGAGTGCTTTTGGAACCTGACTGATGCTTTGAGATGAGAAATCAGACCCTGGCATCTGTCTGGGAATTCTTGAACTGTGGTTTTCACTTCCAGGGGTGGGGTTGGGGGCAAGGAGGTATGATTGAGAGTGGATAGGGGAGATATAGGAAAGAGCAAGAGTTGGGGGAAAGCAAGACCTGTATGTCTAAAAGAGCTTGAAGTGACGTTCATTTTTTTCATGGTATCTGTATATGGAGAGCAGGGAAGTGAAGAATAGCTTTGAGAAAAGACAAAGAATGAGTCAGTATTCTCTCTGATTTCCAGATATGTGAAGACTTATCTTCTGCCTGACAAGTCCCGCCAAGGAAAAAGAAAAACAAGCATCAAGCGGGACACCATCAATCCTCTGTATGATGACATCCTCAGGGTAAGTATCTAGAAACCTGAGGGTAGGAGAATTTGTTCTCATTCCCTAGGCTGTAGCTATCTCTCTGTGACATGGCTGGTTGACATAGGTTTCAGTGGGCCATGTCTGTGTCTGGGGATACACTGAGGGCATTTGTTCACATCCTGACTTCCCAGAGAAGAGAATGAAGGTGATCTGGCTTTCTTAGATTGTTGTGAAGTTGGTCACAAATAATTTTAAAAATTCATTTATGATAGGGAGTCTCTTTGGTAGTTCTTTTTGGATGTTCCAGTGTTCTCTCACCCATTCAAGGAAAACTTAATTAATTTTAGGGGTTTTCCCATGGAATATTGTAGGTGTTTGTCAAATGGGGTAAGTTGAAACTTTGAGTAAGGAAACTCAAAGTGCTTAGGTACAAAAGTAATTTGATATTCATGACTGTGGGCTTTGGGCACGGTTGCTCAGGTTTTGACTAATCTTTTTTTTTTTTTTTCTGAGGAATGACCACTACCTAATCATCTTGGACTTCTACTTTCTCTTCACAGTACGAGATTCCAGAATCTCTCCTGTCTCAGAGGACCTTGCAATTCTCAGTTTGGCATCACGGTCGTTTTGGCAGAAACATTTTCCTTGGAGAGGCAGAGGTCCAGATGGATTCCTGGAAGCTTGATAAGAAACTGGATCATTGCCTCCCTTTACATGGAAAGGTAGTCTGTGTTAACAACTTCTTACACAGGTTAGATCTGAGGTAGAATTGTCTGCAGTGGCCTCTGCTGGTATAGGTTGGTAGCATCTTTAGAGTGTAGTCTTCTGTAGAGTTCTACCACACCCTGCTGGGGTTTCTGGGTTTGACAGTAATTTCAGATGCACTTATATGTTAAGTTTAATTAATCTCTTCTTTGTAGGCCAAGCAAAGTATGAAGCCATGGTTTTGCTTTGAAAAGTCTTTCATATGCATGACAAGCTTTGCCTCCTAACCTTCAAGAGTGTGGGCATATCCTAACGTCCTAACTTGCTAACCTTTTGGGTGTATCCTAATCTGCACCTCCTTTCCAAGCTAACCTTCTCACTAAAGAAGTGAGAAGTAAGGCAATTCATGGTGCTCCAATTGCTATTTTCTGTGCCTTGGGTCACACAGGCCAGAGATAATTTTACTTTGGAGATCAACTCAGGTGAGAGTTTGATAGTGTGGCATAATAGTGATGAGATTTGAATACAGACTTGGATGTGAATCTGGTTCTGTTACTTTACCAGCTAGGTAAATCACTTAACTTATAACTTAAGCATGGCATTTAACCTCTTTGAGCCTCAATTTCTTCATCTATAAAGGGGAGATAATAATGATATACCTGTTTTGCAGGGTTGTATACAAGATACTGATCAGTGCCTGGCACATAATGGACATTCAATTGTTACAATGGCAAGGTCCTTTTAAAATTTTTACACTAACATTTTAAATGGTAAAAATAGTATGTGGCACATAGAATATCTTTGGCAGGATACACAAGAAACTAGTATTGGTGGTTGCTTCTAGGCAGGAGGTCTGAGGATGAAGAGAGATTTAATTTCCTCTTTTGTTCTGTTTGAACTTTTTACCGTGTTGCTTATTAAGAAAATTAAGAATAAAAGGATTATATGCATACGGTTCAAAATGAATACCACATAAAAATGTATAAAAAGAAAAGTAGCTTCCAATTCCTAAAAATAACCACTGTTAATAACTATTTGGGTATCCTTCTAGAAATTTTGTATTAAACAGCATGGATATACATCTGTGTATTTCTAATGTTTCTCCTTTTACACAAATGTACTCATATGAATCACATTGTCTATATATCTTGATTTTTTTTCATTTAACAGTCAGTCATTTATCATGGGCATCCTTCTATGTCATCACTTACAGATCTATCTCATTGTTTTAATTGCTTTTCTTTATATGCCTGTATATAATTTATTTACCATTCCCCCACTCATGGGAATTTAGATTGCTTACTTTTTTGCTGTTAAAACTATACTGTAATAAATTTTGGCCTTCTTTCATGAATATAACTGTAGGAGAAATACCTGGTGGTAGAACTGCTGAAGCAAAGGAAATGTACTTTCAATGTTTTGATAGCTACTGCCCTGCAAAAAAAAATAGTGATAACATTAAGCTTGTCCCTTTAAATATTAAGGAAAGCAGGAAATCAATTATCACCAAAAATATGTGTTAGGAATTTAGAATTTATAATTTCTTAAGCATTTGGCACCCAAGACATTCTCTCAGGGGCCTAGAATAGGAGATTATGATATTGGAAATGTCACTGTAAACCATCATGAACTACTGTCAATAAAAATGTCTTACATAAAGAGAAAAAACTGCATTAAAATGGAAGTATTTTCTCTTTGCAAATATTTTGAGCCAGAATGAAAATATGATACTCAAACAAATATGCCAGTTTCTAGCTGATGCTAAACTTCAATTTTTAAGAGAGCTCAACTGAAGTTTACAACCTAGAAATTAATTAATTGTGTAGACATTTTATAAATAAACAAAAAACCATTCCAGTATCGTTTACCAACATTAGCTGAAAATGATTCTACACTTAGAGTTTCTGATCTTTCATTTTTGTCCTAGTAATTCACTTACTCCCATTCCATTTTCTCTTTCTAGCATATTCTTTTGTATATCTCCCTTACGTAAACTATGTGCATTCTGGGTATGTGGTGCATTTCTCCAAACCTATGGGGATTGTGTCTTCCTAGCACCTGTATGCTTAGTAGTGAGGACCTACATTAGAGCCCCAATGAGTGCAGGCAGGTGAAAGGGTACGTCTGGTCTGCACGAGCTCATGCTCCAGATGCAAGAGCCATAAAGAGAAGAGTCATGCAGAGAGAGTCAATAGAGTGAAGCAATTCTACCACCTAAAGCCAAAGATAATAGGCCACTTGCTGCTCATCCCAGACATTCATTCATTCACTCATGCATTTGTTCAGGAAATATTTGTGGAGCACCTACTGTGTGCCAGGGACTTTGCTAAGTGTTGGACATACTAGGATGAGCAAAACTAGGCTTGATCTCTGATCTCATGACACTTATAGTCCAGTGGTAGAGACAGGCATTAATAAAAAAATAACATAAATGTAAATTTTACAATTGTGGCATATTTAAATCCTTATAACAGAGTTCCATCTAGCTCTCAAATCTTTTCAAGCCCTCTTTTTAAAATACTTTTTATCTTGAAAAATCATATAAATAATACATGCTATTCTCGTTTTATCATGACACTATAGATATATATAGAGTAAACAGCAAAAGCTCTCTTCCCTTTCCCCATTCTGCTCCCCTCCCAAGAAGAAACAAGTGTTAAGTTTGCCTGTATCCTTCTGAGTTTTTTTCCTAGGCAGTGTAGTATAATGGTTAAGAGCATAGACTCTAGAACCAGTCTGCCTAAACTTGAATCCTGACTGCCAATTACTAACTGTGTGACCACGGGCAAGTTACTTGATCTCTCTATTCCTTTGTTCTATAAACTGTAAAATGGGGATAATAGTACTTTTCTCATGGGGACTATCTTGAGGATTAAATAAATATTCTATCTAAAGTTCTTATAACAATGTCTAGCACATAAGTGCTATATAAGTGATATGATAATCATTATTTACATACATATTCACATGTACAGATATGAGTTTATCTTAATATAAATGGGATACATTTTCTGCATGTTGCTTTGTTGACTTAACAATATATCTTGTATATCTTTCCATGTCAGCATATACTGACTCACTGCATTCTTTCTGATGACTGCATGCCATA
This sequence comes from Tolypeutes matacus, assembly GCA_026826555.1. Classification (NCBI taxonomy): domain Eukaryota; kingdom Metazoa; phylum Chordata; class Mammalia; order Cingulata; family Chlamyphoridae; genus Tolypeutes; species Tolypeutes matacus. Next base: position 1,052,403 of record JAKSZT010054494.1, on the reverse strand, counting down.
TGCCATTTGAAGGCATCACAATCACTCATTTAAACCTTCCTATATTGATTGACATTTAGGTTGTTTCCACTTTTTGGCTTTTACTAATAATGCTGGTACCAAGATTCTTCACCATGATGTCAGTCCTTTGTGAGTTTGTGTGACAACCTTGCTGGAAGACCTTAGAGAGTATTTGGAATTGTATCCACAAAGTAGCACAGACAGTGGGTATTGCAGAACCCTCTCTGTTGGTTTTTCTGCATCTCTTTCTGAAGAAACTGCCTTAGAAATCTGTGGCTGCCATGGCCTAGGGGTCCTGGATTATATTCGGTACATTGAGGGATCTTCTTATACTGTGAAGCTCTTCTTAGGGGTAACTTGAGAATCTCTTCAGGGAGAGGTCCCAAAGATTCCTGAGAAGCCCAGCTTGACCTGTTGGGTGTCCCTGTGTTTCAGGTCAGTGCTGAGTCCCTGACTGGCTTGCCATCACACAAAGGCGAGTTGGTGGTTTCATTGAAATACATCCCAGCCTCCAAACTCCCTGTTGGAGGTGACCGGAAAAAGAGTGAGTTTTCTTTGGGGCCCTGGATTTAGTGCTTAGTCTCCTGCACAGAATCTGTGTAAGGCTATGCTGGCTAGTGTTGGAGAAACCAGATTGAGATGCACCCTGGATCTTCTTCTAGGGAATATTCCTTTACTAAGTAAGCCTTTTCTCTTTTCTGCGTTTTTCAACCATACGAGTTGGCTTTCTTTTTCTATTTAACTGATTTGGTCTTGGTACAGCTGTGGAAGGTTTTTAAGAGGGCAGAAGAAAACAGAAACCATGGGTCTGAGAAAGGGTGGTTGGAAGGGATGGTAAAGTAAGAGGGATGGGGAGTTGAAGGATGGGGAAGAGTCAATCAACATACCAGGCTCTGTGCTAGTGGCTATGGATATGTGGATGAATAAGACTTGATATTTGCCTTCCCTTGAGGAGCTTAGTTTAGCAAAAAAGATAGTCATATGCTACAAGAGTAATGAATTCCATCTGGTAGCATTTGGGAGAGCTTTAAAGATAAAGTAATGTTAAAACTAGACCTTGATTATGATTTTACCAGAGGAAAAGGAGGAGGATGTGGTGGAGAAGGGCATTTCTGGAATAGGGGCTAGCACAAGGAAAGATTTTCAAAAGGCATGGTAAATGTGGGGTGGTATGTGAGTGTGGGGGAGTGAACCCCTTATTTCATTGGGGCTGGAGTTATGATATATATATAAGGGTAGGGCTACAATTGGAGATGAGGCTGAAGCCTGGATGAAAAGGGCCTTACTGATAAGGAGTTTAACTTGAACTGTTGGCAATGGGAAGCCAAAGAGTGTCTTAAAAATATACCTCCAGCAGGGTCTAATGTAGGGGATTTCGGGGGTCAATGAGATACCCAAGTAGAGTGCGTAGAATGACTAGAGAAGGGAGGCAAGGACAGAACCATAGGGAACAGCCACATTTAAAGGCTTAAGAGAGGCAGAAAATCCAGTGAGGTAGAGGGTTATCAGGAGAGAGAAATGCCAGAAGAGAGCTTCCAGAAGAAAGGGACAGGGATTGTCAACAGTATTGAAATACTACAGGGAGGTCAGTCCGGATGAGGACTGAGAAGACATGGCTCATCAGCATTGCATTTTTAGTGGATTAGTGGAAGCAGAAACCAAATTGCTCTAGGGACTAGGCTGAGTGAATGAGGCAAAGTAGAAGAGGTGGTGAGTGTGGACTTTTGTTTTTTAGGATGCTTGGTGGTGAAAGAAAGGTGAGCTATGGAGAATAGCTTGAAGAGGAGTTAAGGTTGAAGGGAGACTTTCTTTTAAAAAGAGATTTTAAAAAAGAAGAGGTGAGATTATATTAGCATATATTTAGACTGAGGGGCAGGGAGAAGTAGAAAAAGGGATGGTAAAAATGGGATTCGGATTGAAATTGATGAAGCCTAGTCCTGTGAAGTGAGGATGGAATCAAGAATGATTCTTTTTGAATCATTCAGCGAATATTGGGCAATTTTATTTCTCTAACTTTCAATTTGCTCATCTATAAAATGAAGACAATAATAGTATCTATCTCATAGGGTTGTTTTTAGAATTATTTAGCACAGTACTTGGCACATAGTCAGTATACAGTAAACATTTACTGTTATTGCTGTTATGAATTGAGCCCTCTATTACTCACTGTCAGGCACTGTGCTAGGTACTGAAAATACAAATCAGATATGGTTTCAAATGTCATGGAGCTTGCTGCCTTCAGGAGGAAGAAAAGGAAGTGCTGTGCAGATAAAGCTAATGATAAATCTGGAGTTGCAAGGCTCACTTGATATGGCTGACATCCCTTACAGGTAAAGGTGGGGAAGGGGGAGAACTCCAGGTGTGGATCAAAGAAGCCAAGAACCTGATGGCTGCCAAATCAGGAGGGACTTCAGACAGCTTTGTCAAGGGGTGAGTCCTTGGATTAGAACCAAACTAACCAGCTTCATAATCAGAGAGCTAAGAGAGAAACCCAATTTAACCTTTCTCTGTGGGTATTATCCTTGTGAGTCCTACCACCTCCAGCAGCCAACATTGTTCCTGAAATTGGGTAAGGGCAAAACCTCCACCACCACCTTATACTGGACTGAGCTCAATTTGGACTGGGCTGTTGTGTTGATTTCCAGTGAGGAGGGTGGTAGACAGATAGGTTCTGAGTTTTCCTTTGCAATAGACTTATGCTCTTAATTAATCCTGGGTAAAAATCTATGTTCACTGACTGTCTAGGTTTGGGAACTCAGGGATTTGTTCCCCACAATTTTAAAGTAGTGCCATCTTTCTTCAAATTATAGATCACCCCGCTGACTTAAGTTCTCTAACAAATCATGTTTGGCTAAGCCTATAGTTATTACTATTGGTTTTATGTAAAGAGGACCTTTCCCATTAGAAATGGAACCAAATATTTAAAACTAATTCTTAATGGAGCATAGACAATAGCTCACTAATAACATTATATTGATTTTCTCTCCAGGTGAAAAGAATTGAATCAGGTGAATTATCTAGTGGAGGTGTTAGGAACTCTGTTTCAGCAGATTCAAAGGAGGGTTGTATGTCCTAGGATCTGTGTTGACCTCACCTTCCTGGGCTTGGCCTGTGGTCTGGGAAAGGGGAACTGAGAAAGATTTTGCCAGCTTTGAATGGGTTGTTGATTACTCCCCACCCTCTGCCAGATACCTCCTTCCCATGTGGAACAAGGCCAGTAAGCGTAAAACTCCTGTGATGAAGAAGACCCTGAATCCCCACTACAACCATACATTTGTCTACAATGGTGTGAGGCTGGAAGATCTACAGCATATGTGCCTGGAACTGACTGTGTGGGACCGGGAGCCCCTGGCCAGCAATGACTTCCTGGGAGGGGTCAGGCTGGGTGTTGGCACTGGTGAGAGCCTCTCCCCCATCCTCACTTGCCTTAAAGGTCTCTTGTATATTTCATTTCCAATACACACACCCCCAAACCCCTCTATGACTAGAGTTATCATCTTTCCTTTGAGTTAACATTCAGCAAATATTTATTTAGTGCCTACTATGTGCCAGGCATAGGGGAAGGCTGAGTTCATGCACTGTTTAAGGTACAGATAAATCTGACCCTCATTGCCAGGAACTCCATCATCTTCCCACCAAAAAAATTTCTACAAACCTTTCTATATCTGTACCTGTAATTTCCATTTTCCATCTGGTTATAATGCAAGACGTCTTCTTGCTATCCAAGGCCAAGCTCTCTCTGAGTCTTCTGGATCACATCCTCACCTTCTCAATGACCTCACTTCTATAATTATCTCCTATCCTCTATGATCTGTTTCTTTTTCTCTACCAGAAGTGAACAAAGATATGCTCTGGTATTTCCAATCTTAACAAGCAAAAATAAACCTCCCCCCTGACTCCATATTCTACCCTCTAATGTCTGAAAAAGAATTGTCTCCACTTCCTGTCTCTACTTCCTCACCTCTCCTTTAGTCTTCAGTTCCACTGCAGTTTCCATCCCACCATTCTTTGAGCTCATGCCAAAGTTATCCATAAACAATTTAACATAGCTGTTTACCCCCCTTTTCTTGAAATACTTAGCTTCTATTGACACTACATTCTTTTGATTCCCTGTTAAATCACTTCTTACCCCCTTTGTTTTTGTGTGTGTATGTGGGTTCTTCCTTCTACACCCGCCCACTAAATGTTGGTATTTCTCAGGACTTAGCCTCAAACCTCTTCTTTCTCTGTTCCACACTATCTGCATTCCCGTGGCCTTAAATACTACTTGCATGTTAATAATTCCCACATTTAGAGTTCCAGTCCTACTTTCTCTGCTGTGCTCTGAAATTATGTGTCCAAATGCTTAGTGATGTTTCAACCTGATGTCTAAAAGTATCTCTGACCTAGCATGTCTCTAACTAAACTCTTGGTTCCTCTTCCAATTCTGTTTACCTTCCTTGCCACCCCTCCATTGAACAATATCTCTCACCTTTCTAATCTAAGTAAATGATACCACCAACCACATCCAGTCCATCAGCAAATCTTGTCAATTCTATCTTCAAACCTATTTCAAATATTTTAACTTCTTTTTCTCTTCTCTACTACCGTGCTAATCCAGGCAACCATCACTTCTCATCTGGGCTATTGCAATAACCTCCCAGCTGGTCCCCCATCTTCTACTCTGGCCCCATTACAAAGCATTTAACACAAAGATCTAGCATTACAAACGTTAAGACAGTTCATGTCAGTTCCCTACTTAAAACCCTTCATGGTTTTCTAACTAAAACCATATAGTTAGAAAACAACTGAAAGTCCTTACATGCCTGCAGGCCCCTATATGATCTGTATCCTCTGTTCCTTTATGATTCATCCGTTCTCACCCTCCTGCCTGCTTACTATGCTCCAACCACAATCACTTTCTTTCTGTTCCCCAAATATAGCAAGCTCAGTTCTACTTCAGTCGCTTTGCAATTATTGTTCCCTCTGCCTGGCAAGACTGGTTCCTTCCCATCCTTCAGGTCTTGACTCAGATGTCTCCATCTCAGAGAGGTCATCAGACCACTCCATCTAAAGTAGGCCTTGATCAAAGCACTACAAATCACTCTGTTTGTTTTCTTCATAGTGTTTATCACTATCTGAAATATCTTGCTGGTTTACTTGTATATTTTCTGTTTTCCCTATTCATATGTAAGCTACATGAGGCAGGAACCTTTTCTGTTTTGTTCACCACTTTATCACCAGATTCTAGAATAATAGTACCTGGCACACAGTAGGCGTTCAATACATGTTTGTTGAATAATTAATGCATGAGTGAATAGGAATGAGGCTGCATACAATTCTAACTTCTGCCCTAGAGTCTACAGCTAGAGAAAAGGTGCTCAACTTTTTTTTATTATTATTATTTTAAGCCAGGATGGCAATTACAGAAGGGCAGTAGCCTCTGGCACAAGGTGACAGACACTAGAACTCTGTAACAGCCTTAGAATAAGAGGTCTCTAGCTACCATGTACCATTTGGAGTTCCATTTCCTTTTCAACCTGAGTCTCTGGATATAGTCTCAGGAGCACTGAAATATCTGTGTAGGATCAACACGGAGCATCTCCTAGATTGTTGCCCCATCAATCTTCGTAGCACAGTCTTTTGTAGGGCTGCTATCCTTGCTGTATAACCCATTTTTCTAGTGGGCTGAGGAGTAGGGTCCCTGTTCAGCCTCCTCTGGTGTTTCTCCTCAGGGATCAGTAATGGGGAAGTGGTGGACTGGATGGACTCGACTGGGGAAGAAGTGAGCCTGTGGCAGAAGATGCGACAGTACCCAGGGTCTTGGGCGGAAGGGACTCTGCAGCTCCGTTCCTCGATGGCCAAGCAGAAGCTGGGCTTCTGAGTCCCCATCCTTCTCTGCAGGTCCAGCCTTGGCCAGGGCAAGTCAGAGGAAGTGAAGAAACCAAGACCAAAGATTTATAATTTAATGTGTGTGTGTTGTGTATGTGTGTGTACCAACATGTATTTCTATAAATTTTATTATGCTAGAGTGAGGCAGACTTGTTTCCTCTTTTAAAGTAGGCTCAAGAATAAGGGTCTCTTCAAAATGTTTTATTTGTGTATAATGTAGTATGTTTTCAGTGCCCATTCTTTCTTACGTCTTTGTGAGTTTTAACTTTTAACAAAACCTTTAAAAACAACTTTTTATTTTCTATTTTTCTGTCCTTGTACCCACTTCCCCAGGAAGCCCTGACTACTTTTGGCATTAGGTAGCAGTCTGTGTTTCAAGCTGTGCCTGATCTGAGGCCAAGACTCTGGGACGCAGGGTTAGGTTGCTAAAGACAGGAGGATATGAGAGAAAGACAAGTGTGTTGTCCTCTAGCTCTCTGATTTATGCTTTTAACTTGTTTTCTACATTGATAAATTTCTGGAACTTGTCTTTTAACTTTTCTTGTTTTTAAGTGATTTCTATCTTGCTTGGGTCTAATGATTTTCTTTCAAATTTCTAAGAAAAGCCCTCCACTCTCTCCAGTTCTAGACACCTTTACTAGACCTTTGAGGGGGATCCTTATAATAAAGCCACTTTAGAAAATTACTTTAATTAAATAGTAGTCTTTTGACTGAGTCATGAGCATGCCCAGCAAGACCTTCTAGCTAGTTCCACAGTGCTGTGGTGGAGGGTGAAGTTTCTCACAGCCCATGCTGTATTTTCTGCATTTTAAATGGGTACAGCAGTTGCTAGAGAGCTCCTCATTTCTCTCATGAAAGACGAGACTTCTTCACTCTCACATACTACATCTTTCTTAGTATTTCTGTCTGGACTATGTTACCATACAGAATATGGTCTACATACCAGAAGAGCTAAGTGTTGTCTAAACTGGTCCAGTGTTTCTCCAGGTTGAGGATTGTTAATGCTCCAAGATAATGTGTATAGAAAATCTCCCACTTATTCTGACTTTCTTCTTGAAGTGGTTTCAGTTCTTATTGTTTCCTAAACTTGATGTAGGTAAAATATGGGTGTGTTGTGTTGAGGCTTTTCTAAGAAGGGTCTGGTGATCTAATGTTCATTTTCTGATACTCAGTGTTTTATTCTTACAAGTATATCTATACAAAGTTGTTTGTGGAAGGCGTCTATACCAGGGAGGAAATCCCTTTCACTGGGGCCAGCTGCTAACAGCCTTTCCTATAAGGCCACTAGAGTGAGGGTGAGCTATGGTGGTAGCAATTGTATGTGTGAACTGAATGGAGGAATTTTTTAAAGGATTATTTGGTATGACTTGATATTGTAATGGAAGTCATACCTTGGGATCCTGGGCTATAACCTGCTCTTTTGTTTTCTACCCCTGAAATGTATGTGTGCTTTAATAAAGCTTTCTCATTTGTCAAATGTTTGCATTTGTTACTTCTATAGATGCTTTTGTCTCTGATGTCCTGACCTACTGTTGTTGCTTTCCACGTGGCTTGACAGATAAGAACCAAAGTGACAAATGCCCTTCCTTAACCATCCTATGCTGATTCAGAGAAATTTTGCCTTTCCCCACACTCCTGCTTGATACCTTCACTGAGCTCTGATCCCTTGCCCTTTGTGTTTGGTACCTAATGAGAGAACTGAGAACCCCTCTTAAAACTGGCACTACTTTTCTCTGTAGTACCAAGGGAACTCCTCCTTTAACTTTGTAGACCCTCCTGTGCTGGTGGGAGAAGAGAGATGTCCACATGGGTGGTGACGGAAGACATTCCCTGCTATTAGCCCTTCTTTCTGGGTCCCTCAATTTCTCTAGGAAATGGGGACTTTTTCCTTCATTTCTACTACCATTATTTAGTTTTGAGATATAAATAATACAGATGCTAAGTAACTGATCTCAGAAATAAGGCTCTGAGTTTCTTGGAAGAACCTGAGTGATTCTTCACCTCTGGTGCAAAAGGGCATTAACATATATTGAATGACTTTTTTTGTACAAGGCTTTATGCTAGACCTTTTTTATGTTATCTCTCTAATTTCTCCAACCACCTTACGAAGTAGGAAATGTTACCTTTTCACACATAGGAAACTCAAGCCTACAATGACAGAACAGGGTTAGGATTTGAATCAAAGTCTGACTCTGTTGCACCATGCCTCCTGTGAGAAAGATGGGTGTGTTAAGGGCAAAGATTCAAAGGAAGGGATGATGCATCCCTTTTAAAACATCTCAACGGTTAAATTTTAGTTTACAAAGTAGGACAATCAGTATTGTGGATATTATTGAGCCAGCTTACTCACTAATCCGTGGGAGCAGGCCCACAGAGAGTGATAGAAATATATGTATGCGGTCTGGCTAGCCCCTTTGGGTCTGGCTGTGGACCTGATTATGCAGCTATTTCCCTTACTTTAGGAGTTGAAATTTCTTGAATCATAATCTAAAAAGGACTACAAAGTAAGTTACAATAAAACTTTACCTAAAGAAAGCAAGATTGACACTGCCTTGACTACTCAAAAAAAAAAAAAAAATCTTATTTTTTAAAGCTAGAGGAGCATTTATATGCAAGAGTCAGTCAGACCTAGGTGGGAACTCTATTATCATTTGCACCTTTGACCTGCTAGCTTGCGCTGACTTCCACATTAAGTGTTAGTGATAAACACAAGGAAGGGTGTTCACCTTGCCCAGTGTGCAATCTTTGCTTTGGAACCACAGATCCTATCTGACTGGAGATTTCTCACATTAACTCATTGTATTTTGCCTTCTGCCATAACTTGACTCCTCCCTTTCATAGCTCCTGTATATCCCTGGAGGGAAGAGGGAGAAGGGACCTTGTTGCTCCAGTTTGATAATTTCCTCCATGTCCCATTTTACCCAGCAACTGCCTAACTTAATTTCACATTTAAAAAATGAGATTTCCCACCAAAACACCAGTGGAAACAGCTTCTCTCTGACTCACTGCTGCCCCCATATGTTCTGGGCTCATGATTTATGTCCCATCACTCTGCTTTGGAGAGTGAATTTTCTTGGATTGAGAGCCTTTCACTTCCCTCTTTCCTCCTGGGATCAACTTGAGTCTTGTGTCTGAATAGGATTATAAAAGATGAAACCTTTCTACATGTTTGAAGCTTTCTGCAGTCTTTAAGTGGAAAGTAGAAAGAAAAAGAAATAGAGGCAGAATAATATAACCTGGAGCTGGGCTGCTGGTGCCACTTACTAGTTGTATGATCTTTGGGCAGTTTGCCTAAACTCTCTGAGCTTCAAGTTTCTCATCTGTAAAATGGGGCTAATAATCATACTTACCTTATAGGGTTCTTGTGAGGATTTCAGAGACAATCTAATCAAAATGTGTAGAATGGTACCTGGCACAGGGTAAGTGTTGGAGCATTAGCTCTGTCTCCCCATCCACCCTACTTCCCTCTCTCCTCTAGTTTTCCACTGATGACATCCTAGGTAAAGCTGAAGGATAAAGACTGCTGAATCTTAACTGTGACACTGGGTTCTGTGACTGTATAAAAGAAGGCTCTCATGAATGAGGGGAAAAACATTTTTCTTTCAAACACTGAAGCACTATTGAAAGGGGCTGCAGTCCGAGCAGAGATCTGTGTGAGGCTTCATTTTACAGCAGCCCAGCCTCAAATTTGCTTTCAGGCCTGACTCATAAGGCTTGGCTTTGTGCTACTGTAGACATGTACTCTGTCGTCATCTCTTAAAAGTGGATATCTGAGTAAGTTAATACGTGAGGCTGAGCCTGTTTTCCTTTTCCTTTCCCACTATTTTATTTTATAGAGGTCTGCAGTGCTGGTTTTGAGGTTTCCTAGATCACGGGCAGGGGTCTTCTCTGAGGAAGGGACAGCATTGTCTACTTTTTGCTGTGGGAACTGGAGGTCTCAGGAAGAAGAGGTCCTTGCCCATGCAAAAGACGGCTGGAGGGCACAGGAGAGAGCATTCTTCTCTGGCGTGATTTTTCTTCCCAAGCTCCACCCACTGCAGCATTTTCCTAACTCTTAGATCAAGTAATGGTTAATATAACATTTGTAGCCCAACACCCTAGAAGGGGAAATGATAAACAAGTCCAAGAATAAGTTTTGTAGCTGACCTCCTTCCTCAGTGTTATAGTTGTAAGGAAAATCTAGCTATACTTGTTTAAAGTGTCCTGGCTGTCTCGTGGTGGTGCTGCCCTCTGCTGTTATTTTAGGGTAGAGGAACCATTTAAAACGCAGCCAGTTAGTGAATGAATTTAGGATTTACTTCATCTGAAAGACTTTGGAGAACTGGGCAGAGGACCAGGTTAGGAAAGGAAGACCTTCTGCCCTCCAGCCTGCTATCCTCAGTCTTTACTTAGCTTCTCATGCTCCTCCTGTGCTACCTGAAGCAGAAACTTGCTTCAGGGGAATTATTACATAGCCCTAAAAAAGGAGCTTGAAAGTGGCCCAGGGTTGGCAAACCTTACCCACCTCAGAGTCCTATCCCTGTAACTGTGGGAAACCATTTCCTCCCATATATTAGGCCCAAGTTTCAGCTAACTAGGGAAACTTTTCCCTTGACCTCTCCCTTGCCCTGGCTCAAGTTCACTCGCATACATTCCTTTGCAACCGTCGCTGGGTCAGCTCCTGGTTGCTCAGTAGGTAGTCGTCAATGAATGTGAATATTTCCTCGGGGGTGACGGGTTCCATGTAGCGCTCCCGGTCTATACTCTGCTTGTCAATCAGTACCATGTTGAAGTAGGAGCGGGTGAGGCGCTGAAATTGCCTAGAGAAAGCATCCCAGGGAGGTGTGAGACCTTGTCTGGGCATCCATCCCACCAGACTCTATTACTCTTTGACCCTTCAAAGCCCCATTGTTAGGCTAATTCCTTACTTACCCTATCCATTGTCTCCCCACCACCTCTACTACCAATCACAAGCTCCTTTGGTTTTCTTTGCTCGGACCCCCTAGTTTGCTGTATCTAGCTCTGCTAAGCAGCCCCTTCCTCACCCCAGCTGGAGCAGCTTTGCTATTACCAGGCTGCACTTCTGTTGTGTTCTTAAGGAGAGCTATCACATATGGCTATGCAGTTGGCACAGAATAATTCCAAGGGGCACCAGTCATACAGAGTATGAGGTGGCTAGTGTTTTCTCGAGTTGGACTGGGCATAACCTACACAGCAGTACATGGCCACCCTGAGGTTGGTCTTCTCTTCCCTCAGGGACCAACTGATGGGATATGATTCACATTTCAGTGCCTCAAGAAGCCTTTTGCTCTTTTGGAGACTGAAGGCAGACGGTTGGGGCCAAGAGGCAACAGGATCAGAGGCTCATTTGAGTCATGTTTGGGTTGAACTGTGTCTCAGCCCTGGCTGTGCTTCAGAGTCACCTGAGGTGCCTTTATAAAAGCATATTCCTGAAGTGGTTTGGGGCGGGACCTGGTAATCTGTATTTTAACCCCTCATTTGATTCTGGTGTCCTGCCAGAGTTAAGAACCACTCCTTGGAATTACCTAATGCACCCATAAGAGTTCAAAAACAAGGAGAATAGTGTCTGTTGGTCCTCCCACAACCCCCCTGTCACCAGTGCCCTGCCTTGGGTTTCTGCCAATCCCTTCCCTGCCACCTCCCAGCCTGGACCTGAGCTCCTCGATGATGTTGGCTGACAACTGTTGCTCCCTGATGCGCCCCACCTCCTGAGGTGGCTGCCCCACCAGCTCGATGATGGTCACGTGACGCAGGTCCAGCCCACAGATGGATTCCTGGGAAGGGAGAGAACATTAATGAAACAGGCCCTCACACTCAAATCTAAGACTACTTGAGTGGTTCTTTCTGGGACCACATGAGGCAGTGTGGGCAGGGAAGGGCTTCTCCCCCAAAGACCACACCATGGATCTACAAATTTAATCCTCTTTCATTCCTGAAATACTTGCCCCAACAGTATTTTCTTCATTCTACTCAAGGATACAGAACGGTTACACCAAATGGTGTAGAAAAGAGAAATGTAATTGATAAATGGCAAGAATATATAATCTCTTTTTGCTTCATTTGCATAGGCTTTAATGATATGATAATGGCTACTATTTACTGAATATACATATCTAATGCTTTGTAGACATAAACTAATATAGTCCTCACACCCCTAACAAGGTAGGTGGTATCATCCTTATTCTGTAGAGGAGGAAGTAACTTGCCCAAGATTGCATGACAATAACATACTGAGCCAAGATTCAAACTGAGGTCCAATGCTTCCTGCCCAAGTGTGTGCTCCTTACACTAGATTACATTGCCAGGGCCTTCTCTTGGTCTTCCAGGATTTCTCCAACATAGTGCCTAGTGCTCTTTTCATTACGCTTTGTTTCCTTCCTGGCACTGGACAGCACACCCTGAAACCTAGGCCTGGCTCTTTTTCCTGCCTTGTCTTGCAGGATTGCCTATTAGCCAGTTACCTTGGGCAAGGTTTAAAGAAGCATTGAACAATCCCCGGTGCCCCAAAGATTAGTCTTTGGGTTCCGGCTCTAGTCCAGACCCTCAGAGTCACTGGCGTTACTGGCTGGTTCATAGTCTTTTACTTGCTTCCTGTTCAAGCTGAGTTATTGCCTCTGTTTGTCTTTTGGGGATCCCTGGCAGAACCAGGTCCCTTTTGGTCCAGACCCCACAGTTCACCCTTTTGATGAAAATGCTTCCATCACGGGACCCTGAATCTTGACTTAGAAACTTTCAAGATTCAGCCTTTAGAAATCCCCTAGTTTCTTCTCTTACATGGGCATCCAGCCCCTTGCAGTTCCCCAGACTTTTGCTTTGTCAGCATACTCTGAGTTCTTGAAGAACAACCTAGTCTGTTCTTTTTATAAGTTCCAGTAGTTATATTATATGGTTCTATCTAACTCTCCCCCTCCGGTGGCTTTGGCTATATTAAAAACCATCATGGGGAAGCGGCTGTGGCTCAATCAGTAGGGCTCCCGTTTACCATATGGGAGGCCCCGGGTTCGGTTCCCGGGGCCTCCTGGTGAAGGCAAGCCCGCCCGCACGGCGTGGTTAGCTGACCCAGCAAGCACAAGCAGCAAGAGGGGGATAAATGAATTAAAAAAAAAAAAAAAATCTAAAAAAAAAAAAAAAAAAAAAAAACCATCATGAAACTCCTTCATTTTACCTTGAGATATTATGACACCTTTCCTTCTCTTCTGCCACTGGTAGTTGTTAACACAGATCCTGGAACCAGACTGCCTGGGTAAAATCCTAGCTCTGCCACTTACTAGTTGGTGACTTTGGGCAAATCACTTAACCTCTCTCTATCTCAGTTTCCTCACCCATAAAATGGGGATAATAATAGTACCTACCTCATAAGGGTGATTATGAGAATTAAATGAATTAACATGTGTAAAACATATAGATCAGTACCTGGTACTTAGATAGCACTTACCTTGTAAGTGTTTGTTAATACCATCATTCCTTGAAAACATAAACATAGTTAATTCTCAACATTTACATTTTATCATACCTGTCTTACAAGTCAATCCAGAGTGCTTTGTACACTACCTTCCCATTCCAGCTCCCTGCACATCACACCCACTATGCCTCATTGCCTTTTCAGTAAAAACATAGTTTTTAAAAATGTGCTATATTTTTCTACAGTAAAACAGATCAAATGCTATCCACAAAAAGTTTGAGGAAGTAGGATTTGTACTGCAGAGAGGAATGCTCTAATTTGGAAAAGGTAAAGGGGTAATGTGGTCGAGTTGAGGGGTATGTAGAGTTAAGCCCTGATAAGAGGAAGGGGACTCACCTGTAGCATGGAGATCTGTATTTTATAATATTGGTTGGAGGGATCAGGAGCTGAGATGATGAGGAGTCGCCGTTTCTCATAGAACTGATCCAGAAGGCCGGCAGCCGAGTTGACGTTGACATTAATCTTCATAGCTGGGGCAGAAGTAGATGGCCAATCAGAGAATGGCCTTCTCCTTCATCACAGCATGGGTAACTTAACATCTTGGTGGGCTCTTTTCTTTCAGGTTAACCTTTTCTGGTACTTTCTCCCTTCTCATGGAGGAAATCCTGAAAGAACACTTGGAGATTTTAAACCCTTCTAGGAATATTCTATGGAGGAACATTGGCTCTTAAAATATAGATATCTCAGAACCACACCCCTCACATTCCCACATCATACACATTGGATCCCTGTGCCACGGAGAGAGCCTTCAAAGTACCCTTTGATCATTGTGTCCATTCTCTGCATTCCCTGGTTTCACTCACGAGCACAGATGGGTGGTGATCCTGACCACTGGCGGCTGGACTGACAGACCCGGGAGGAGGTCCCTTGGCGGTCATAACCACCATCACAGTGGTATTCACAGGTGGCACCATAGTTGTGCCCTGCTGAAGTGCAGATGAGGTAGCCATGCTGTGGTGGTTTCAGAGTTGGGCAGCGTCTCACTGTCAGGGAGGAGCTCAAGTTAGGGGCTATGGTGTTTCTCTTAGGAATAAAAAGGTAAGGAGGGTACCCATGCAGGGCTTTCTAGACCAGAAGACCTAGGACGACCAGATCGAATGGCTTCTCTCTGTTTCTAATTGCCAAGGATGGAACTAGAATTTTCCTTTCTTAAGGAGTTAAATCTGAAGTGTGGACAAAAGTGTCTATAAAGTCTGGAAACACAGGTGAGTAAATCAAAAGACCTTATCAATCTGGAAAAAAATATTGTCATCTATGTTTCCAGACTTTATGGACATTCTCTATAAAGAAGACCACCTTACAGAATTACTTGTAATAGCAAAAATAAATAGGAAGCATCTTAAATGCCCATCAGTGGGAGAAGGGTTAAGCACATTGCCATATATCCTTAGAGCAGAATATTAATGTTGTCATTAAAAGTATTTCTGGAAAAATTTTAAAGAAGATGGGAAAGTGAATTGTATTGTGACGAAAAGCAAAAAAAAGGGTGAGCTAAGACTGAATATACAATATAATCTCAACTATATATATATATTTTAAAAGGTCTGTATAGAAAAAAAAAAAACTAGAAGGAAATACCAAAAGATTAATAGCAATTGCCTCTGGATGATGGGATGATAGATTTTTTTCCTGTGTATACGTCTTTATTTTCCAAATGTTCTACAAGAGCATGAATTATTTTTATAATGAGAAAAGCAAAACAAAATAATACAACACAAAATAAAGAAGTATCAGACAACCAACAACACCAATTTCAGCAAAGGTGAAAGAGTGAAAAGGAAGACTAATTAGATTTGAGAATTAGAAGGCCAAGAAAAGAAATAAATACAGAGGATCTTTATCATTTTTATATAGATTTAGGAGACTGAGAAAGTCTTGTTGGGGTGTCAGGGTTTCTGAAACATGCAATGTAGGTACAATGCAGGCTTCCTGGAAATCCTGTTTGGTGGACTTGTTTTGTCCTCTTCCTGTATAAACAAAGCATACCTGTTTCAGGCATAGAGAGGAGAGGGTTTTGGTGGCCTCTAGAAAGCCAGGGTAGAGCAGAAATAATGAACAATGTGAACTGAAGAATTCTTTCTGACCTTGTACTTTCACAATGAACTTGCAACTGGCCCGGTTGTAGGCTCGGTCATAAGCAGAGTAACGAATCACATGTTCTCCTTCTGGAAAGTGAGAGCCAGGCTCAGGGCCCCGAAGTGTCACCCTGCATGAGACAGGGCAAAAGAGCTACTGAGGAGAGACTCTTAGAAGTAGGGTCGGGGCATACTATCACTGTGGCCTCAGCCTGTGCAGCTCAGTGTGGGCAGCCTAAGGGACTGGGAGAAGCTACTGGGAGAAATAAGGGCCATTCATTACTTGGGCTCACCTGGTGATGGTACCATCAGCAGAATCTTTCACCAAGGGTGGGTCCCAATATACTCGAGCAGTCAGTTTCTCTGGCTCTGCCATCTTCTCACGTGAGTGGGGACAACGGATCTTGGGGGGATCTATATCTGCCAAGGTCAGAGATCAAATGCTGAATCCTGGGTCCCCTGCCTTCCCTGGAGGGGACCCATGGAAGCAATTCCACACCACCAGGTAGGTAAAAGATGCATTCGCCATTCAAGATGCTCAGAGAAAATGGGGAAGGAAGCCCCACTCCAGGGGAAACGATCACTTTTTTAAGCATGTACCCAGAGTGCTGCCCTCATAGCAAACAGGAATGCCTTCTGTGGTGAGAATTCCACATCCTCTGTGGATACAATACCAGGGTGGTTCTTTGTAGCAGGATAGCTGGGAGAGACTAGCATTTACCTACACATACAGGCTCGCCTCCACTCCATTGCCCATCTTCCATGCAGATTCGGCTGCGGTCACCTTCCAGGTGGTAGCCACTGGAACAGCTGTAGTCACAGCGTGAGTCAAGAAGCACCCCATTTGTGCAAGTGTAGGTGCCACTAGTGATGAGTGGCAGTACATGGCATCTTACCTCTAAGAGAGAACCAGGTGGCAAGCTCAGTGGCCTCTGGAGGTGATGCCTGGGCTTCTAGCACAGGGAGAACCATTTCAGAGACAGTAGAAAGTACAGAAACCCTAACCAAAAGGCCCTTATATTTTTGTGCCTAATTACCTTTTAATTTTCTTATTATAAAGTACAGCAGCACTCTTGGTGGTCTCAAGGAAGTAAATTACTTACCCAAGTACATGGACTTTGGAATTAGACCTCCTCTTACTAGCTCTGTGACTTGAGCAAATTAGCTCATTTCTCTCAGTCTCAGTGTTTTCATCTGTAAAATGTGGTACCTCATAGGACTGTTTAGATTAAATGAGACAACACATATTAACTTCTGGGCTCATTTAGGGCCTTGGCAACTATTAGTTTTTCCTCCAATGCTAGTTCCCCTGAAGTAAATTCAAAGCACTTTTTGAGCATAATTTTGGCACCAACATAGACACTCCTCAGCCAAAGCTCCCTTACATGCGGAAGTGTGTCCTGGTGAGACTACAAGTCAGGCCAGGTTTGGCTGTGTTTGATTAAAGAGCAAGCCATGTGCTTTAGACACCACATGTGCCAGAAGCAGAGACTGTCACCATGAACATGTGCTTGCCAACATCTTGTTTAAGAGACCAGATACTTGAAAGGAGGAGGTGAGCCATACATTCGTCTAGGTGGTCTAAATTCTGTAGTCTTGCATAAGTTCAATTGTTGGAGCTTTGAATAAAGAGTTTACAAAAGCTATGTTCCTTTTGCTTGTAGCCAAACCAGACGACGACTATTGCCAATTATGCTTTCCAGTACCCCTTAGGTATAGGCCCATGAAAAAATGATCCCCTTGAAATCAGGGCAAAGAAAAAAGATTTGACTCCAGAAGAATTTGTTTACTTAGTATTAGATGACAGTGAAAATGATAGATCTAAAGTGTTTACCTTTTGTCTCTTATGAGGAAGGTCAAAGCTAGAATCAGTGCTCAAATGGAGTAATTAACTCATTCTAGGCACCTGACAGTATCTAGTCTGCCCTTCTTTAAACTGGTTTTATTTTTAAATAAAAATTCATTTTGGAAATGAGAGCTCTAAATCAAATTAATTACAGTTCCTCAGAAGGGTGTGGTGACTTCCTTTTCTCCTCCACATCTTCTCTGACCAACCCCATTTCTCTCAAGTGTTCAGCATTTCTGTGTCCAGTTATGTTACATTCGTATGCACATATTCATATTTCCACCCCATTACTTTCTAAGCAACCTAGGGCAACTGAAGAACTGAGTAAGTTCCCAAAGTGACCAATACAGGGCCCTGCACATATGGGTGCCCTAAAAATGGTATTCAGCGATGGACAGGTGGACAAACAAAGCTCAGCCGCTAAAAGGGGCTAAGCTGTAGAGCTTGAATAAGAGGTAGGGATTTGGAAGTTGAAGTGGACATAGATTGGAATTTGTGTTTATTAACATTCCCACATTCTAGTTTTTGGGATTCTTCTTGATTTTCTGAAGAAAATGAAGAGTAGCAGATGTCTCAGTTTCACTGCCATGGCTTTCTAAGAAAGTACGGCAGTTTACTCTAAGTGGGAAAAAGCCTGAGACTATACATCCACGGGATCTCCAAAGGAAGGCCCCAGTCCCCAGCCGGCCTTAGGCCCAAGTCTTAGCTCTTTTCTATGTGCGCTCCTGGACTCTCTGGGTCAGCAGGACTGGCTGCTGTATAAATGCTCATTTTGTTTGGGCAGTGACCCCAGGGAGATAAAATGAGCTAGAATGTTAGGATGGGGAAAGACCCTGTTAAGGGACACTGGGAAAATTCCAAGTTTACACTGGAGAGAAGGGCATGGTAACACACTCTCCATGGTAACTGGTTGGCTTCTCTTGTATATATGCACACAACTTACGCCTACAGTAGGCAGTTCCAGACCAACGGCGGCTTGGCAGGCATTGCACCGACCTCCGTCCTATCAGTCGGAAGCCCCGGTCACAGGAGAGCTCACAACGAGTGCCCAGGCTGCTGTGATAATTTCCTCCCCTTGGTGAGTAGCATGTGGCTTCTCCATCCTGGATATTTAATGTATAACACCATCGGGGGACTGTAGTAACAGAAGAGAAGTAAGCTAGATGTATAGTAATCATGACGATGTGGTATTGGCGAAAGGATAGACAAAAGATCAATGGTATACAATAGAAAGCCCAGAAATATATCCACACAAGTATGCCCAACTGTTTTTTTCTTTATAAGAGAAGTTGTGGATTTACAGAACAATCATGTCTAAAATACGGGATTCCCATATACCACCCTGCCATCAAGAGCTTGCATTGGTGTGGAATATTTATTACATTCAATGATAGCACATTTTTATAATTGTACTATTAACTAAAGTCCATGGTTTAACTTAGGGCTCACTGTTTGTGTAGTGTCCCAACTGGTTTTTTTTTTTTTTTTTTTCATTATGGGTAAAAATCAAAATTCTCACAATACATACAAACATTTGTAAAATGATATATAAATATATATGCATATATGTGTATTTGCTTACAAAAATGTTATTTTTTATATATATATATACATATATTTTAAGAGGTGCTTAGATTACCTAAAATATTATACGGAACCCACTCGGATTCCCATGTTGCCGTTGTCCAACTGGTTTTTGACAAAGGTTCAGAAGGAATTCAATGGAGGAAAGACAGCCTTTTGAACAAATGGTGCTGGAGCAATTGGACATCCACAGGCAAACAAATGAACCTTCACCTAAGTCACACCTTTTATAAAAATTAACTCAAAATGGGTCACAAACCTTAAATGTAAAACTGTAAAACATTTAGAAAAAGTAACATAGGAGAAAATCTTTGGGATCTAGGGCTAGGCAGGGAGCTCTTAGATGTGACACCAAAAGCATAATCCATAAAAGAAAATAAAAATCAATACACTGGATCTCATCAAAATTAAAAAAACAAAACAAAACAAAAAAAAAAACCTTGCTCTGTGAAATTCCCAGGTAAGAGATGAAAAGACAAGCCATGAATGGGTAGAAAATATTTGCAAACCACATATCCAACAATGGACCAGTATCTAGAATATATAAAGAACTCTGAAAACTCAACAGTAAAAAAGTAAACAATCCAGTTAGAACTTAGGCAAAAGACATGAACAAGCATTTCACTGAGAAAGATATACCAATGGTAAATAAGCACATGAAAAGATGTTCAGCCTCATTAGAGAAATGCAAATTAAAACAACGAGATACCATTTTAATCTTATTAGGATGTCTAAACTTGTATGTATTGTGAGAATTTTGATTTTTACCCATAATTAAAAAAAAAAAACAAAAAAACCCACAAAAATTGGCAACACCAAGTGCTGGTGAGGATACAGAGAAACTGGAACTCTCACACATTGCTGTTGGGAGTGCAAAATGATACAGTCACTTTGGAAAATATTTTGGTATTTTTAAAATAAAAGTAAACATACACTTACTGTAAGACTCTGCACTCCCTCTTCTAAGTATTTGCCCAAGTGAAATGAAAACCTGTACTCACACAAAGCCTGCACAAATGTTTCAAGTAGCTCTATTCATAATTGCCAAAAGCTGGAAATAACTTAGATGTCCTTCTATGGGTGAATGGTTAAACAAACTGAGGTTCATTCATACAATAGAATTGTTGATACACACAACAACATGGCTAAATATCAAATGCATTTTGCAAAGTGAAAGAAGCCAGACTCAAATGACTATATAGTGTAAGATTCCATTTGTGTGACATTCTGGAAAAGGCAAAAATATAGGGATAGAGTACAGATCAGTAGTTGGCAGAGATCTGGGAAGACGTAGAGAATAACCTCAAAGAGGCAGTACCAGGCACGTCTTTGAAGTAGTGGAACTTCTATTGAGAACTATGGTGGTGGTTACACGACTCCATGCATTTGTCAAAACTCATAGGACTGGACATCAAAAAGAGTGAATTTTACTGTATGTAAATTCAAAATAAATTTTTAAAAATAACATGAAGATATAAGTTAGAGAGAGGAAGGGAATGTGACATTGAAGAAGGCTTCTCAGGTTGGATCCCAGCTTAGACCTGAGCACAAAAGGTTATAGGGTCATTAAATCATAAAGGCATCATAAAAATGCCCCCTTGGCTATATAAAATAAACAACTGAAGAGTGGGTTTAGATTTTAAAGGGATACATAAACAAGAGGAGGGCCATCTGTCCAAGATGCATAGACAAGAATGGCACAGATATGTTAGCCTAAGGATGTGAAGGGTAAACCCCAAATGAGCTGATGCAGTTCACATGCAAAAGGAGGATTTGAATAAAGCACACCAGGACCAAAAACAACAAAAAAGGCTAGAGTCTCTGCTTGAGGACAATTGGAGAATGATGATAGATGACAGTGAGAAAACTATTCTGCAAGCAACAACAAGCTTGTGGCTTCCAGTGCTAGCTTTGAGCTTGTAGCAGTGACACCTGGCTGCCATCTGGAGACACCATCGCCAAATTACAGAAAGTCTCTGAAGCACTAGAGTTGCAGAGCTGTTGATTATACGGTCATAAGACACATCTCAAAGACTTTTTAAGGGATGCTGGGATCTCAACAATTATTCCCATCCTCTTTGTCTCCCATATTCTGTCAGGGCAAATAAACATCAGATTAGAATGAAGTAGAACAAATAAGCATGGTAAGGAGAAATATACTTGGGATAAATGCTGAGACAGTAAGTGTGCCTAGCTATTGGAAATAAGTTCAAATTTGCTGGCCCAGAAGAATCCTGGCATAAAGAAAACATGTTGGAAGGCTGGAGATGGGCAAACGCTATCCCAATTTTCAAATAAGGAAACTGTAGCCTGGTGAGACTGACAGCACTGATAGCATAGTGTTCTAGAATTTTTAAACCTAAGGTTTATGAGTAGTTAGAAAGAGAAGTGGTGATCTCTAGGAGCCCTCAAGAACAAGTAATTCCAGACTGGCCTCATTTCTTTTTTGGGTTGGGTTACCATACTGGTAGAGCAGGGGAAATGGTGGATACAGTATATGGAAGTGAGGCACATGACAATGCATTTCATGCTACCGATGTGGATGAGATAAATACAATAGAGGTGACAGTACAGTTAAGGAGATTCGTGATTGGCTGAACAGCTGTACCCAAAGAGTGCTGATGGGAAACCTGAACCTAAGAATGCGGCTAAATAATGCATGGCGAAAATGTCTGGTAGGAAAAATGTAAGTCTTTATTGGATATCTACTATGTGCTAGTCACCATGCTATATATTTTCACTTTCAATTATATAATCTCATTTAGTTCTACAAAGAACCCCATGGGGTAGCAGATGTGAGGAAGTAACTTGCCCAGGGTCCCTCAGCAAGTAAGTGGCAGAGTTGGAATTTGAACCCATGCTTTGTATGACTTTAAAGCCCGTGTTCTTTCTAACCACAATATCTGCTGCTGAAGCATATTAAGCTGCTGTTTTGAAGTACACACTTAAATTTTTAAAGAGGAAACATATCCACATGGTTCAAAACCCAAAAAGTAAAAAGGATGCCCAATAAAAAGTCTCCCTCCCACCCTTGTTCCTACCCCCACTTAGCCTCCCTCAAAGAACCACTATTAATAATTTCTTTCTGCACACAAAGCAAATATTGGTATAGATTCTTATTTATCCCTCTCTTTTTTAAACACATAGAACCCACTGTTCTATTTCTTTTATTTAAACTTAACAATGTATTTTAGAGATCTTGCCATATCACTACATAGCAAGCATGCAATTTATTTAAGTGAAATAAGTTATAAAATACATGGCATGGTGCCTGGCACATAAAGGTGTTTGTCCAGGGTCAAAGAACTGGGAGGTGGAAGAACTGGGATTTGAACTCTGGCCCATGATCTTTGCTCTCAGTAGCTATTCACTTGTCTCTTTTCAGGACTTGTAAAGAAAAGGAAATGCTGAAAACAGTGTTGTAAGGTCCTTCTTTTTGGTTATCTTCAGATAACCCAGGCAGAGTGACTAGCTTGCCTGGGGCTAAGGCAAGCTGCCAGGAAAGCTGGGGCCCAGAAGACTGAGGGCACACCTCAGAGAAGGTGTTTTTGTTGTTGTTGTTCTTGTTGTTTCTACAAGCTAAGAGTCAGGATAAGGAAATGAAAAAAAGATTCAAGGTTAGTGAAAATGGTATCAAACTCTACATGGGTAGTTTGCTCTAAAATAGTTATCTGGGTTTTTGTTTGTTTGTTTGTTTGTTTGTTTATTTTTTTTAACCAGTTAGCTCTTCTTCTAGATCCTTTTTGAAACAATAAGTTACATTTTTGCTGAAAGAGATGGAATGAGCTTGGCTTTTGGGTCAGATGGGCCTGGGTTTAAATTCCTGCGCTACCACCTCCAAGCTCTGTGACTCTCCAAATTTAACTCCCCTGAGTGTCAGTTTCCTGATATGTACAATGGGGGATAACAAACCTGTTTCATAGGGCTGTTGTGAGAGTCACATGAAATTGCATGTATAAAACATCTAGCTAGCCCTGGGGATAATATTCCTTAAACCGGTGTCTAGGTTTGAGCCACCATCTCATTCCTTTCGAACAACAACACCTTGCGGCTTCCAGCAATAGTTTTGAGCCTGTGGCAGTGACATACCACTGCCATCTAGAAGAGACACCAGTTTCAAATTATAGAAAGTCTCTTAAGCACTACAGTTGCAGAGCTATTGATTACGAGCTCACAAAGACCTTACAAGGGAGGCTGGGACCTCAGATTGTACTTTTCCCTGCCACCCCTCCCCCACTATTCTTTGTTAATCTTACTCAATTCATTTTATACCTTGAGATTAAGTCACACAGAGCAGTGAAACATTAGATCTCAAGGCCAAAGTCCACCATGTTGCTTATACATTTCTAAAAGGCTTTGTGCTAATTTAAAAATAACCAATGAAGCAGGTTGATATTAATCATAGGGCTACCAGACCCCTTGAAAGTACCTTCTGCATCTGTTGCCTTTCCCTATCTACTTCTCCCATATACATTCTCCTACAATCTGGCTTCTGCTCTTAGGAGAAGTCAGTAAACTCATCAGTAAACCAGTCAGTAAACGTTTCTTGAGCATCTACTTTTTACATGGTTTTGTGGGAGTGTCATACATGGCCCCTTCGGTTAAATAGATAACAATTTTGTTGGGAGTAATAAAAAGTGAACCAAAGAGGCAGTACATTTCAGAAGAGGTACATAGTAGGCACTCAATAAATGTTTATTGAATAAATGAATGAAAAAAATGAATGGATGAGGGCAAGCTCAGTGTGTTCAGGGAACAGAGTAGACTGACTGAAGCATAGATTTCTTTTGGGGGGGAAGGAGAAATAAATTGTCAGGTTAGGAAACTAAGCTGAGGCTAGATTCTGATAAAAAGTCATAGTGGGCCACCAGATTTGGGGAAGGGAGAAACTTGAGCCAGAGAATCCAGTTAGGTGGCAATTGCCATTATCCAGGCATGAGATAATAAAAGTATTAATTCCATGAATTAATAAGGAAACCACATGTTTTGGTGAATGACAGGTGAGAAGGTGATGAGAAAAAGGTAAGGGTTAATAGACAAGAGCTATTAAAGGTGACATGAGGTATTTTTAAATCCAACTAACTAAAAAAATGATGGTACCATGATCAGAAACAGGGAGGTCAGCTGATAAAAGCCTTTTTCAGGGAAGATGAAATAATTTAGTTTTAAACATCTTCAAATGGAAGTGTCCAGCAGCAGTTGGAGACGTAGCCCAGGAGCTCAGGAGACAGGTCAGGGTTGCCCAAAGTTCAGATCCCATCCTCATGCTTTCTATTGTCACCATCATCAGAGAGATCATCCTCATTCTTGGCTACAGCTATGACCAGAACAGTAAAATGTCATGGAACCCAATGAAGAAAGAAGAAAGGTGCTACTGAGAGACTGAGCTCTCAAGAAAGGGCCATGCGATTTGGTCATTGGGAGAGAGTTTTGATCCTCAATAGCTGTCAGTTCAGCATGGAGATTTGTGAGTGGACAACAGACTGTAGGGAGTTTAGGAGTTGATGAGTGCTAAGGCAGGGAGGCAATGGGTGTGGACCAGATGGCAATGGAAAGAAGGTAGATAGAAGTTAGCTACAGAGAAGTATAGAAGAGCCCCAAACTCTGATTATTTCTCTATTGAAACTGTTTCCTCAAAGGTCACCATTTACCTCCTTGACAAATATAATAAATGCTCTACCCTCAATTTGATCTTTTTGCTATATTTGATACAGGTGATCTCTTACCCCTTCCCCTTACTTAAAACTCTCTTTTCCTGTGGCTTCTATAATATGATAGATACTACTCTGATCTTATCCTACCTGACTGACCACTCCCTTGCTGACTTCTCTTCTCCGACTCATATCTGTAGATGTCTTCTAAGGCTCTGGTCTTGGCCCTCTGCTCCTTTTGACAGCTCATCCATCTAAACTGATGACTCAAAAAGCTCCATCTTTCTATTTCCAACTGCCTATAGGAAATTTTTACCAAACCAATTTTCTTCTAACCTAGTCTTTCTAAAGGGGACTTATAATTATCCCAGGTCTCCAGACTAGATGCTTTCTGATGCCATTTTTTCCTTAGCCTCTTGGTATATCAAATCTGTGCCAAGTCTTATCATCTTTTTATTTGAAACGTCACTATGGTTCATCCTTACCCTCCATTTCTTTGCCTCTACCCTCAATTGTCTCTAGCCAACACTTCTGTAACAGATTTCTGGAGTCTTCCTGACCCTCTATGCTTCCCCAAACCTTCCTTTCTCTACACAACTAGGTTAATGTTCTGAAATTACCATTTACCATGCCACTGCCCTGAGCAAGAACATATAATGACTCCTTATAGCTTCTAGCTCAACAGCTAAACCCTTTTGCATGGCTTGCAAAACATAGAAACAGAGAATCTTAGAATTGGAAGGGATATTAGATATCATCTAGTCTAACCTCGCTTCCAATGCAAGAATTGTTATCCAGCATTCTTTACAGACAGTCCTCTTGACTCTCTTAGAGGGTCCCTAGATCATGGGACCTTTCTTAATTTGGTCTCACTTTTTATATTCAATTTTATTTTTTATACTCCCTCCTCATTCCATCTCCTCCGGGCAGGCTGGTTTCTTCCTAACTCCCTTCTCTACCAGGTTTGTTCTTGCCTCCATGTCTTTGGCCATTCTGCTTTGCAGGAA
The DNA here is from genome assembly GCA_026826555.1 of Tolypeutes matacus. Classification (NCBI taxonomy): domain Eukaryota; kingdom Metazoa; phylum Chordata; class Mammalia; order Cingulata; family Chlamyphoridae; genus Tolypeutes; species Tolypeutes matacus. Next base: position 1,026,907 of record JAKSZT010054494.1, on the reverse strand, counting down.
TACCTCCCCTGCCCCATCCACTTTCCAGGTCTCTCAGTCATAGCCATCATTTTAGGCCTAGTCTAAATGTCATCTTTCATGACGCCTTCCCTGATTTCCTTTTCTTAATTCCTATTGCGTTTACTGCTACCATATCTTTTACACACTTATTTGCCCTGCATGTGCTAGTTTTATCATCCCCTTGCTCTAAAAGAATGTAAACTTCTTGAGGGGGGCAACCATATCTTAGATTTTCTATCACCCACAGGATTACTTAGCACAAGATTATAATTACTGATTAATAATAGATGGGCAAACTTAGGGCTAGAGAGTTGAAGTCACACAGCAAGTCAGTAACCAATCTGATCATAAATTACAGCCTCTGATGTCTTGAGCTACAGTTTTGGCACACATAAGCCAAGCCTGGGTGAGGGATACTTTAGGGAAGGGCCTAAGCCTCAGACCAGGAAAAACCCTTCCTGATCCTGAGGAGCAGTGAGGATTAATTACCTCGGTAGTCTAGGGCAGGGGCCCGTGGAACCTCTTCGGCATATACTTCATTGTAGCTTTCATCTGGATAGTACCCTGAACCTAAAATGAAGAAGACAATATCAGGATGGTGCAGTGATTTCTCATTAAAGTCCCTCCCAACCTTCTTCCCTACCCAGCTTTGTCCCTTCCTGGGGACATGGCACTCCATGGGTGAGGAGCCAAGTGGCTGATTAGTGAGGAAAATTCTGTATTATAAAGCAACAGAACTATTGTGGGCAAACTTCAGCCTCTGAGATGTACTGAGGGTGAGCTCATGGTCAGGGGGCTCACTGGTAACACTAGGACTCTCCATTAAAGGAAAAAATATCAAACTTCTTGACCCTTCATACCAAGTTCTGAGGATAGACTGTTGTCTGACATAGGAGGGAAATATAGAGGCTGAGTGAGGATCGTCCCACTAGTAACAGGCTTGCTCACAGTCTTCAGAGGGGAACAATTCCTCAAGCTCCCACTAGTTCACAGGGCAGGGGTTGAGCTTTTTTTGCCCCCCCCCAGTTGCTGTTGCTGGGGTTGGAATGCCAAGGCAGAGAGGGATGTCTTAAAAGGCAAGAGGGAAAGAGAATCGTTTGGTGAGCAGTTATTCCAGGCTTGGAGAAGAGAGAAAGCAGTTCTTTGGAAAACGCTTCCAATTCTTCTCATCAGCAGGAGAGTTAGCAGGGAGCTGCTGAGCTAGACAACATTCCCAATCTACCCCTATCCCTTTATGTGGCCCAGCTTCTGGTGGAGGTAGGTCTGCCACCGCCAGGGAGACTAAACAGTGTGTTCAACCAGACTGCAGGAAATCAGTCATGAATACGAACTACTTGGAAAACAACTTTGTTGTTTCCGGAGCGCAGTTTCTGGAAGCCCTTCTTCCAGCTTCCTTGGGCCCTAACTCACGCACAGGAATAGGGCAGCCAGCCATGCTTGAGTCAGAAGACAATTTCCCATTTCCAGGACAGGGTCGGGCTTTAGTGACGGAGCCCTTTGGCCTGTAAATGCTCAGACCACACACTCGCCTGCCTCTTCTCCAGGAAGTGGCACAGGGCCTCCTGCAATGAAGGATGGAGCAGAGGGCTAGATGATGAAGTTTCTCCATTCCGCACAAGCCCAGACTGGGGTGGGGGTGTGGGGAATTGTTGGAAAACCAGTCCAACTTGGTGAACAAGGGAATGAATCAAATTGAAAGTTTGAGTTATAAAATCATGTCCTTGTTGGTTTGCCCTAATTCCAGAGGAAAGAGTTCATTTTTTCTGTTTTTCCATTCCAGTTTTTCTCTGGCTCCCCTTTATTTCTCCCTGCGCCTCATCTTCCTTGCTCTCTCATTTCCCACAAGGGAGGTTTCTTTGGGGAGGGTGGGGTGGTGAAGAATTCTTTTCAGCTGTTTCAGTTTAGTATTAGCCTCTAAGACTTACAGCTCCTGCAAACAAGAGGCCAGATGTGTATAATTCCCTAAAGCATTAGATCTCCCTACTCCTGTTACAAAGCTAGCTTGTGAAGAATTGCTCAGTAGGGAGCAAGGCTCTATTTACTAAAAGAGAAAATGGGATTGTTAGAGGCCTATGACTGAATAACAACTATAACAACAACAATAACAACAACTATTAACATTACTCAGGACATACTCCATGCTCATTGCATATATCACCTTTTTATGACATCGACTTCATCTTGGTGAAGTAAACACTATTATTACTCTCCATTGTACAGATGAGGAAATGGGCTTGGGGGGTTAAGGGAGTAGCCCAAGTTCTCTAAGCTAGTAAGTAGCAGAATAGACATTCCAGTCCAGTTCTGGGTGACCCCTAGATACCAAACTCAGACACTCCACTGAAGATGGTAGTATGGGAGAGAGCCTTTGACAATATCCATCAGGGTTAAAAATTCACAATCTTTCTTGCAATCTGGCCTTTTCTCTTTGTGTGTATGGGTGTGTGTGTCATGAAAGGCCACCAAGCTTTTTATATCATTCCAGAATTACAGGAGATGTGGAAAAGCAGAGGGGAAGACTCAATTTCAGAAAACTGCAGTCTCCACCAGTTTGTGGAGTGCCAAGTTTGCTTTGTGATAGGAATGGGCTCCTTCCACCTTACCACTTTAAGCCTTTCCATTTTCCCTTTGCCTGTCTTTGGGTATTCTTTGCAAAAGTTGGGATACCGAGATAGGGTGTAAGAATGAAACTAAAGGGGCATCCTCCCAACTTTATTCTGCTTGTCCCTCTTCAGCCCTTGGGGGAAGGGTTTGGGCAGCATTTCTCTGTTCCCTTTAGATGAGTCAGTGGTTCTCTGTGGCCTGTTATTGGGCTCCTCCAACTTCCATAAGTCAGACCCTCTAGCACTGCCCTTCACAAAGATATGGTTAGAAATATTTGAAGACTATTTTAAGATCCATACTAATGCTTGACTTATGATGACAAATACAGTCTAACTTCCTGAACTGTACAGATATGCAAATACATACCTTTAAACCCCACTTCTTGCTTTATTTATATTATTAACCCTTCCCAGCCCCTGCTGATTATCCTGGATCCTTTTTCTGATTATCTCTGAATCCACACTTGACTGCCTGCCTTGTGCCATTCCCCTTTGACAGGAAGGCTATAGAAGTGAACAAAATAGTGCTGGATGCATATGAAGAGTGCCCGATAAATATTGTTGAATGAGTGAATGAACGAATGAACAGACAGCTGAGCTAGCAATGTGAGGGAGCAGGAGTGGGGGAGGACTGTTGGCACTCCAAATTTCTCTCCTCAAGTAGCTTCCTAAGAGTAAAGAGGGTAGAATGAGTGAGTTGGCCAGGCTGTCAGAGACTTCGCCAGCCTCACAAGCCTGGACTCCTCAGAAGGAGTAATGACCCTGTGGATCCATGTGAAAGTGGGGTGTGCCATCTTTGAAAACAGCCCTTTGAGAACCTCAAAAGAATCTAGATTTTTAAAAACTGCCCTCTCCTCAAGACTCCAGCAGCTCAGGCTTCCATCATGGAAAGGTAAAGGCCTTTGCACACCATGAAGTTTCATGCAGGTGTTCAAAATTGGGCTTTGCGCCATCTAATCTCCAATCCCTATCCCTGTGGTCTTTGGCTGGATTTTTGTCTTATTTACTTAGATTTTGGTCTTATTTATTTGGGGAGAAAGGGGAAGACAGCTGCACCTATTATCTCGTGAAGACTTGGGGTTCCTTTAACCCAAAACATTGTATACTCTGCCAAGGGCTTAATTTGAATTTCTTCACTTCAAAATCAGTCCTTGTGCTTCTCCCCCTAACAAGCCAGGTTAAGCCAGGGAGGGGAAGAAGTTTGCATATTTGTTTGAAAGCTTGATGCAGCTGTTCCAGACAAACAGAGCTACTGCCAAAGGCCTCTACCAGGAGCTTAGGGTAAATGGAAAATTTTAGCTGCAATGACTGCAGCTGTAATGGAAGCAGTTTGTTATTTACTCATCGCTGGATATTTTTCTAGCCCCAATGGTTGGGCCCATCTCCTTCCTCTACTCCCCCCAGCACCCATGAAGGCAGACACCGAAGGCCACAGAATATTCTTAGCACTTGGAATGCCAGCTGGGCTCCATCAAAAACCTCTGTCTGCCACATCATTGTTCTTCCTTCATCCCTCCCCTTCTCTCTTTCCCTCTCTTCACTGAGCCTGTTCTCTTCAGCTCCCTATGTTTCCAGGAGCAGAGGGTGAAATGTTCAGGAATCCAGAAATCTCTATCCCTTCTGAATCAAAGAACAAACCAGAACAAATGGGGGAATTCCTGTTTAGGAGAATGTGATCTGTGTTACCATTAACATCTTTGGCAGAAAGAGCTATAAAAATCTCATCCCATAAATAAGGAAGATCTTGGAGAGAGAAAGGAAGGAAAGGAGGGAGAGTGATTTTTGTTTCCCTTGAAAAGAATGCCTTTCTCCCTTATTTTTTCCAAATGAGGTATTCAGCCCAAGGCCTATTTTTTTGGTCTTGACAAGGGTATTAAGATTTGATTCACAAAGGATTTAATATTAGGAAATGGCTTGGGAGAAGCTAAGTACAGAAGCAGGTGAGACAATGACCTCAAAGGCCCTCTTGTCCAATTGTCTCATTTTTGTGCTGGTCTAGCCTATTTTCAAATATCTCTTGTCAGGATGCCTCAAAAACCTCCCTTCATAGCTTGTTGCAATGTTTAACCATATTTATTGTCAAGAATAGTTCTCTGTATATAGTTTGTCCCTTTTTGCAGACTCTTTCCTCCTCCACATCTTGATCTAGGCCCTGCCCTCCCTGGAAATAATGAACAACTGCTCCGAGAACTTACCTGCATACCATGTTGGTGTCACTACTGGAGTTAGGAAGAGCAGCAGAGAGAGAGCTCCCCTTTGAGTTAACTGACAGGCCATCCTTGAGAGGGGAGATTAGGGAGGCAGGAGTAGAGATATGAGACCAGAAATATCAGGACAAAGGAAAATGACTTTCAGAAATCAGCCATCAATGAGCTTCCAAAAGTGAGGGGAAGCAGAAATGTGTGCCCTGCAAGAAAGAAGAGAGATTTTTAAATCAAGGAAATTATATGATATTATCCACCCCATAAGGATATTCCACCTTGTATAATAACACGACTCTATCTGTTATTTATGATCCCTTTGTTCCCAGGAGGAGGACATAAGACAATTGAGTCCCATCTGACCCTTGTGATATAGGATGGAAATGTTCCAAGGAACATTTTGTAGAGAGGGACATGGAGGTACTGAGACTAAGAAAGACCAACATAAAATCACATAGTGCTTGAACTCTGGAGTTAACACAGATCTTGATTTGAATACAATTGTGTCACCCATTTGCTACTGGGTCTTGGACAAATTCCTTTACTCATCTGAGGCTCAGTTTCCTTATCTATTAAATGGGAATAATAATAGTAACTTCCTTATAGAATAGATTATTGTCTCACATATAGAGAAAAATCAATATGTATTAGATATTATTAGATTATATTTTTATCAACTTCAAATTGAAAAGGGTTGGATATTTCATTTCCTTAGTCACCCAGACAGTAATATACCCTAGCTCTTTTCCTAGCTTTGGATTTTGAGGCTTGGTGTTTTAGTAGTGTATTCTGGCCTTCAAGTCCAGCCTAATCTTTTGGTTTTTCTCTGCTGAGCCGGTAGGAAGTCAGCGAGGTTAGGGAGGACCTACTGTGGTCCATGAGGAGAGGATGAGCAGGCATCAATTGCCTTCTCTCTTCCTGTCCTGTCCTCACTCTAATGGGATGAGAGCTTTGTGATTCTCAGTGAGCAAATACTTAGTAAATGGCAGTATTAAAACTTGCTGCCAATTGGGATAAACTGGCCATTGGGCCCATTGACAAATACCCATTCACCCACATGCTTTCAATGAAATGCCATACTCAGGGGAGAAATCAATCCCAGAAACAGAGAAACAAAAACATGGCAGATTCTTGTCAGCGTCCCTAAGAGACATACAAAGTCCAAGAATGGTAAAAATTCATTTTCCAATTCATTGATACCTGGTTTCAGATTTTGTCTAGAAAGTGGCAAGGAAACAGACTAGCAAAACAGTGAGAGGGAGAGAAGAAGACAAGGAAAGTGGAAAGAGGTGGGAAGGAAGCTGGAAGGAAAAGAAAATCTAACAGAGCTGAAGGAAAGAGAGAGAAAAAGCAGAAAGAGGAAACACAAGGAAGAGAAAGAGGAGATTAAAGAGATGCAGGGCAATGAGCAACTAATCACTGACCCCTCTCCCACATCCAGTCTTAGTCCTTTGTTCAAGTCCTGGGTGTTCCTTGCTACCCACTCCCCATGGTAGTGAAATGGTGTAGTGTAGTATAGAGGGGTGAAGTAGCAGTTCTTACCTGTTTTAGGATTTTTTTGTGCTCTCTTTCTTTCTCCTTTTTCTCTTTCTCCTTCTTCTCTGCTCATCAATCAGAAGAAACTTCTACTTTAATGTTCATAGAACGAGTGGCTCCTGGTCTGTTGGGGCCTCTGGGATTCTGCTAACACTGCCCAGATGTTAGCATGTATGCATCTGCCAAAAGTTTCCTTAAAGCTATACTATCCCCCAAACTATAGTTGTTCCTCCCTCAGAGAAGGTTTTGGAGAGATGGGGAAGGAACTTAGGGATTAGAGGGACTCAGTCCTGTCTGCTACAAAACAGGGGGAAGCGTGAATGGCACTGGCCCTAAGCCCGTGAGTATAGTGATGACTAACAGGGCTGGCTAAAGGGCTTCCAGAAATGCGATACTCTGAAGAACAGTTATTTTTATGACTCAGCATGGCATCGAGATTGAATGAAAAGGAATTTTGCAAACTTCAAGCAGAGGGGAAGAGAGTAGCTGACTTTGATATTCCCTGGAGATTTTTCCTGTAATTCCTTAGTACGCCCCAACTCCAATTTGCCTTGCCATCTATATGGTACAGGGTTAGACACACGTTGAACCCTTCTCACTGATGATCTAACTTCTCTGGACCTCAGTTTCTGATGAAATTCTGTTGTTTACAAAAAAAAAAAAAAATACCATGAGCTTCTTGCCCAAAAAGTCAAAACTAGTTTCCTGTAGTAACAGTAGAGGGAAAGCATACCTAGAGAGGGTTAAGTGAATCTAAATGATATGTGCACAGCAAGGTTATAGCCATCACTAAGCTGTTGCCCAGTGACCTCTAATGGAAGGATATGTTTCTCTTCACTAAGCAAGCTTTCTTCATTTTAGCATCTGGTAATGAGACTGTTCTACCATAGTGCAGACCAGCTCCTTACATTCTCTCTCTTCTCAGAGTTAACATTTCTATCCCTTGAAAAATCAGTGATTTTAGATTTGTGTGTTTGTTAGCTGTTGTAGAAAGAATTTCTCCCTTGTGCATAAAGCAAACTGGTAACCCTTTCTCTATTATGAAAGGAAGGATTGTACTTATGATAATAAAAAGTTCAGCAGCAAGCCTGAGTCTGCTTCATTTTCAATCCACCAACCATAAATATGTATCGAGTGTCTACTATGTATTCAACAGTATGCTAGATATATGTTTTATATCATGAAGACATGATCTCAGCCTCATTCATTCAATACATTTATCAAGCATCTACTATGTCAAGGATGGTGGGCATAATGGTGAACAAGACAGACAAAAGTCCTGATATCCTAATCCCTAATTAACTCACCAAATATTTGTTGAGCATCTATTCTGTGCCATGCACTGTTATAGGTACTTCAGAGGCATTAGTGAGACAAAAAATCTCTGCCCTCATGAAATGGAGGAGACAGATATTCAACAAAAATATTTCTAATTACCATTGTTTGTTCAAAGCACTAACCTAACAACTATAGTAGATAGTAGGGCATCTACTATAAACTAAACCCTGGGGATATAGTGGTGAGCAAGACATATGGGATCCTTGATCTCCTGGAGCTTACTCTCCAGCCCACATAGAGGTTATATTTAGTAGGAGAGAGAAGAGAAACACAAGTAATTAGAAAACAATGAAATACCATACAATAATAAAGTGTCAAAAGTTATGGTAAAGACTATGAGGACTCTAGGAGGAGGTCAGAGGAGGGCGGCATCCATGAAGAGGTGGGCCTTAGTCTGCTCTCAGGCAAGAGAAATGACATAAACAAGAGCTCAATGTTAAGTCATAGGGGCATGGCCTAACTAGTAATAGAGTTCAAGGAAGTGGTAGGAAATAAACTTGAGTAAATAGGGTAGGGCCAGATTGTGGGGCCCTTGAAAATAATGAGATATAGAAGTTTAGAGTACATGTGTTAGGAAATCATGCATCCATTAAATGGGTGTTGTGTGTATATGTGTGCACATGTGTATGTGTGCATATATGCATTTGTGTGTGTGTGTGTGAGAGAGAGATGGATAGAGAGAGAGAGGAGGTAGGGAAGGAGGGAGAGAGAAAGTGTGGTAACTATGGAAAACACTATGTTAGATACTGTGGGTATTTAAAGTTAAATAAGACACCTCTCCATATGGTTTGCTTGGGAAGATAACAAGACACACAAAGAGACTGACAACATCCATCCTTACTAAATGTCATAAAGTTTCTAAAGTTCATTACCATTTTCAACTTCAAGACTTTTAATATGAAGCCTTTAGGCAGTCAATAAGATATTGTCTTAAGAAATATTAGATATGGGAACTGACTTGCCTAGCTGATATCTTAGCAAAGCTTAACAAGGCTAGACTTGAAAGAACCTTCTCAGAAACTGGACTAAGGCAAATTGACATCGAATTGTGAATTTCAATGCCATTCAAAAGTATTTCTCATTTATATGTGCCCCAAATTTTATGTTATGAGCTTTTTGAAGAAGGAGAGATTAGGGCTGGAAAGGAAGGAAAGGATTCATTGGAGGATCTGAAGGGAGTGGATGGAAAATAAGGGAATGGGAGTGGATGTAGCTCAAGTGGCTGAGCACCTGCTTCCCATGTATGAGGTCCTGGGTTCAATCCCCGGTACCTCCTAAAAACAAAACAAACAAACAAATGAAAAAACCAACTTGGGGGAGCCGGTGTAGCTCAGTGGTTGAGCACTGGCTTCCCACATATGAGGTCCTGGGTCCAATCCCTGGCTCTGGAACATAAAAAAAAAAAAAAAAAAAAAAAAAGAGAGAGAGAAAAATAGATACAGAAGAGAGTTTCAGAGAAAGAATAATGGAAATACCCAAGATACAATAGGAATGAAAAGATATTCTTATTCAGGAAACTAATTTTTAAAACTAATATATATATAAATTTTATGTTCAAATGATGAGGGGGCAATCTGATGATTATAATGTAAAATATGAGATATTAATAAGTAGGAGATGGTTTCAAATTTCATGACAGGTAATTAGCCAGAGATAATTGGAGGGATCTAGAAAGAGGGTTAGAAAATGAAAATGGTAGGGTTATAATGTGAATAAGAGATAAATTGTATTATGAGTACAATGGTTGATATTTTTCACTCATTCCTAAGGCAGAGAGTAGTAATGTCCGAAGTCATGATCCAGGAGCTCACCTTAATTTTTCTGTTTTATGACAGTATGATATTGGGTGACCTAGACAGTTATTTTTTTAATTAGTTTAAATAATCAACCCTTGAGTAACTACTATGTAGTTGGCCTTAAAGGCCAACTGACCAATGTGCTAAACAGTGATTGGCTGATCACCACCTGTGAGCTCATCAATTGAACATTATGTCCTAGAGTGTTGAGGAGAGTATAAAAGGGAGCACAGGAACCCTGCCACACTGGCTCTTGAACATCTAGAAGGCAGGATGTGAAACAGGCAAGTAGAAATGCAAAGCAGGTACTGTAGTAATTGACTAAGGGTCTGAGTTAATGTGAATGAATGTGTGGTCAGATGAGTGCTAATGTCAGAGAAAGAGGTGTCCCGGGAGTTGTTCTCACTGAGCTGTGGTTAAGCTGGACTTTGAGTAGAGGGCAGGAATTTTGAGTGAGTTTGGAAGGTGGGCAGGGAGTAGAGCACAGGCCTTGCTTATTGGGGAGGTAACTATACTGGCCTGGTGTGGAGCAGAAAATTCATGTTGGAAAAACAGTAGAAAATAAGTTGAGATCGTATTTATTGTTTTACTTTTGCCTTCTCTCCAATAGCCCAGTCTCTTGGGAAGTAATCCTGCCAGTCCCAGACTGTCAAGGCAGAGTTCAATACTTTGTTTCTGGTTCAGCCTCTTAATTTCCCTCTTTATGATCACAAAAATACACATTGGATACAGAAAACTTGGGGAAAAAAAGGAAAATACTTTCTTTAAGTATTGTTGCTGCTTGCTTGTTTTACATTCTACAGTTAGTAGGGAATCATGCCCCTTCCCTATTAACTTCCTGTCACCTTCAATATTAGGTTCAAATGTCTTTCTTTGACATTTGTTGAATGTAAGAGAGGGAGAAATTAAGAAGTTGAACCAGAAACAAAGTATTGAAGTCTTTGCCTTACCAGTCTGGGCACAGCAGGATAACTACCTAGGTGTCTGGGCAAAAGGCTCAACAATAACAACAACAACAACAACAGCAGCAGCAACAACAACAACAACAACAACAACAACAACAACAACAACAAAAACTCCAAGTGCAAGGCACAAATGGGAAAATCATAGACGTCCTGGAGCTTTAGAGGCTCCGAAGAGCCCTTGTCCATAGCTAAATTCCTGAGTAGAGCAGTCTTTGCCTTGGCTATTGTTCTGAGCCTAAGCAACTGTTTGTATAACAGCAACTACGGCTCATCACAGAGCCAGCCCCATTTCTGATGAGGGAAACAGAAAAGTTGGCAGGGCTTAGTCCTAGGCAAGTTACTTAGCCTCTCTCAACCTGTTTCTTCTGCTGTAAAATGAGGACAACAGTAGTCACAACCTCATAATAGGGCTTTTGTGATATAAGCATGAGGTAGCATGTATCAAGCACTAACCAACAGTGTTGGGTACATTACCAATGCTCAGTATTACAGTTATTATTAATACATTAAAAGTAATTTTATCTTATATCCTAAGGAAACACTTCTAAAATTGCCTTAAAGTGGGATTAGATGCCCCTTTGGTCTGGGTTTGGCCTCATATCCAGGCTTAGGTTGGAACTAGACTGAACTGGGTTTGGTGGCCTGGAAAAGGGGATGTGAGTGTAACAGGGTGGGAGGCAGTGGTGTAAGGTGCTGTGGTTATAAGAATATTAATTTCCATGTCAGTCTTTGGTTTAATTTGGCACCGACTGTTGTTCAAACAGAGCAGTATTTTGAGCAGCAGAGGAAGGGAGCAGTGGAAAATCAACAAATTCTTGGAAATAAGATGTGGCTTTTGCTTTAACTATTTTTCTTTAGCCACAGAAATATTTCTTTGCTCTTGGGCTCACAGCAAAAATCCCTTCCAGGACATAGTACAAACCTAAGCTTCAGAGGAAATTTCCATGAAGATGACAAAAAGTTAGCAAGACTGCTCTTGATACCTTGTTTTATTACTAGGTAGGGTCATTTAGGCGAGGGAAAAAGCCTTATATAAACTTAGAGTCCCCTTCAACTTCACCCCCTGTAGCTATGGCCTATGTAGTATTTTAGAACTCAAAATGTCTGCTATACTTCCTTATGACTGCCTCAAAATTTTTATAGGTATATCATTTATCCATTCACCCTGCTTGTGTATTAAGCCTTTTTAATCTGGGGATAAAATTTTAGTATAAAGCCTGGCAGTGCAATAATTTATTCTCTAATAGTTGTTTCTGTGGACCTCAGATGTCTGGCATGATGTTATAGGAACTGGTCCTAGGTCAATATTCAAAGCACAGGGAAGCTCTGTGTGACCAAGTCAATGGAACTTTCCTATTTTCTGGTTCTGTGGTATATGCTTAAAGGGAGGTTTCAAGCAAAAACTTGGGTATCCAGCTCTTCTGCATCAATACAGCCCTGTTTTCAACAGCAGTACAATAAATGCCCACTTGTGACATTAAGCTTGTATCAGTTATGATGGGATGGATTGGACAGGGAACAAATATTGCCTTCTACCCCGCTTTCTCTAGAAATAACACTCATCCACTTGACACTTGGTCCCCGCCCTCAAAGAGCTTCCAATTTAATTGAGAAACCCGACCTTAATACACATTTTATGCTGTAACAAGGTAGATCAATATGTTCATGACACACACATACTTGAAATGTGTGTTTAATTAGGAAAAAAATTAGGAAAAAAAACCACAATTCACTTCCATACTTAAAATGCCATCTGTAATTTACCAGGGATGTCCCTTATGGGTAAAGAAACATACAAATATATAGTATTGTTGGTGTTGGGTTTCAATTCAGATTTCCTAGAGGCAATTATTTTTTCCATATAAAGATATATTTATGTGGAGGGAGCAGGAAGAAGGTCCAGAGAAAATTTCACAAAGTATTTTCCATTAAACTGAAAATTGAGTCTTGACACCCAGCAGTAGTCTTTTTTCTCTCCTTCATTACACCTCTCCTGCATTTCTAGAAATATGAATGCTAGGGATTGAACTAATGCCCCCCAGTAAAGGATGACTATACCACTTTGTTAATTCATTTGTATTTAATTCGTTTTGTAAATGTTTTTTTTTTTTTTTAAGATTTATTTACTTTATCCATTTTAACCCCCCCCTTCCCCATTTGCTGTTTTGTGTCCATTCGCTGGACAATTTTCTGTGTCTGTTTCCTGCCATCTCTTCTCATCCTCCTCCTCCAGTCTTCACCAGGATTCGATCCTGGAGACCGCCGACGTATGAGAGAGGTGTTCTGCCACCTGCGCCACCTCAGTTCCTGGCTTTCAGAGCTTTCGGAGCATCTCGTCTTGTCTCTCCCCTGTTAACGTCATCATCTTGCTGCATGGCTCCGGGACCTGGCGGCTCACCGGCACACAGAGCCTGGCAGCCCATGTGCCTTCTATATATATATATATATATATATATATATATATATATATATATACACATATATATATATATATATATATAT
>JAKSZT010054494.1:951118-1013566 GCA_026826555.1 Tolypeutes matacus | reverse complement strand
GACGCCCAACCATTTGAGCCACATCCACCCCCTGTAAATGTGTTTTGAGAGTGATGATATGAAAAAGACATCCCTACCCTAAGATTCCTATGAGAAGTAAAAGACCTATTTAAATTGAGGGCAATCTGAATGGATCATTTGGTCACTCTTGAAGCCTGAAAGATGCTAGAATGCAGCAAACAGTGGGGATCTATAATGTCTAGGCTCATTTCTTTTTTTCCCCTGAATTAACCTATCTATAGCTCAAAAAATGTGTGCATGCATTCCTGTGTGCCCAACAAAGCACTTGCACATACATTTCTTATGAAATAAAATACCCATATCTTACAGAATGTCAAAGAATTTTACCTGATAAGACTGCTGATTTGCATAATCCAAGTTCTCTAGGTTTTCAACTCTGGAGACTTGTTTTGTTAGGTTTAACCTTTCCTAAAGTGAAGTTAAAAACAGAACCTTAGCTTTTAAAAATCTTATCACCGGTGTTTAGGGGAACCTGAAGGGGGCTGATATTTTATTCCACTTCACCCTCAAGGTTGACTCTGGGTTGCCTCGGGACATATGGGCTAATAGCTGAACTTACATTTCAATATCAATTACTTTAAAACAATTTTCCTCAACTTCCCAATTACTCCCCCCCTCTAAAAAAAAACAATTTTCAAAAATTAAAAAGCACAAAATAAGGGGGGAAAAAGCTTAATGCCACCACTTTTCCTTTCAGTTTTTGTTTAAACATATTTGACGATACTTAATTGCCTTGTAATCTGCTTTTCTCTCTTTGGAAATATTGCTTGTGGTTATTTTCCCATGTAATAAAATAGTCTTAGGTCACTTTTAACAAACTCGTTTCATTTCTTTCCTTCTCCCTAGGGCGCCAGGGGCCGGAGAGGCCGAATCTCTGAGCGCTGTTGGCGCTGCTGGTGATAGAAACAATATGAAGTTATAAGGGAGGGGGAGGGGTGAAGGCAGGAAAGATTCTTTGAAAGAGAAAAAAATGAAGAAAACTCCACTTGAAGATCTATGAAAATTCCGACACTAGAACTTTTGTATATAGCTTTCTGTAACCTTTGGCAGGGCTAGCTCGGAAATTCTCGCCACTTTCCAGATAGCCTCCCGGACTTTACCCTCTAGAAAAACTGTACAGTGTTTCCGGCTCTTCTCAGTTTGAGACGCTCGTAAGTTTTCGGCAGTTTCCGGAGAGACTCGGGGACCCCGCGACGTGCTCGCTCGCTCTGTTCTGATCCACGGGTGCGAAGGTGCAGGGGCTTGGGTTAGTCATGGCGTCCCCTTCTCGGAGACTGCAAACTAAGCCAGTCATTACTTGTTTCAAGAGCGTCCTCTTGATCTACTCTTTCATCTTTTGGGTGAGAGAAGGAGGATCCTGGGGACGGGAGAGGGATCACGGGCTTAGGTGGGAGGTGTGACCTCGAACGGAGTGAGCTAAGGCTCAGGTCGAGGGTGGGGTGGGAGGCGCGAGTGGGGAGGGAGGCGCGAGTGGGGAGGGAGGCGCGGGTGGGGTCGGGGCGGGCGTGGCTACAGGGACCCCCGGGGCCGGTGATGAGTTGCTGGGGTCTGGGGTACTGGCAGACAGCAACCGGTAGGCTGACCTGGGACATAGACGTACCTGGCATTCGAGTTCGACGTGAGGGGCAAAGGAGTTAGCCCCCCAGAGCACGGAAAGGGTGTCCCGGACCACTGGAGAGGCAAGGTTTGTCGGCCCCTTCTAAGGGTTCGCTCGCATAAATAGTCTCTTTCTTTTCACGGCTTCATGAAAGGGGAGTATTTCGCTGTGAGTATGGTATGGCTCCACTCCCCCCGATCTAACCTCGGGCTTTCTTTGTGTGCCATCCCCACAGCAAATGGGGAAGTTTTGATTTTGATAAGATGATTGCCTAGCTGCTTCCTGATTTTGCCCTGGCTACCTGGGCTGCCTAGTGGGTTTATCAAGGCCTGCCCATGTGTGCTGATCACCTCCATATGCCCTTCCACTCCTGTTGGCCACATCCCTGCCACAATTCTGTGGCCACCAGAAAATCAAATTTTCACACCTAGTGCTTTGTGGCTTGAAGATACTGATGCATAGTGTTCCTGTTTCTATTCTGATTTCCCACATAGATCACTGGTGTTATTCTTCTTGCTGTTGGCATTTGGGGCAAAGTGAGCCTGGAGAATTATTTTTCCCTTTTAAATGAGGCCACAAATGTCCCCTTCGTGCTCATTGGCACTGGCACTGTCATTATTCTTTTGGGCACCTTTGGCTGTTTTGCTACCTGCCGAGCTTCTGCATGGATGCTAAAACTGGTGAGTCCTTGTTTTCCTTAAAATTGATTCTTGATTTTAGACAAGTCTTATGTGTTATAGACTTTGTTTTCTTCCAACTGGCCATGGCCCTTATTTTTCTTGTTTCTTATGAAAACTTATCAACTGACAATTTAGCTGCTAATTCCCATTTTGAAAATAGGCATTTTATTTTTGTGTTTACCCTGCCCTTTTCAATAATAATATACTGAACTGGTTCAGCAGAAGACCCTTTTTTTTTCTTTGACTCCCTTTGCAGCTGGGATATAACTTATTTATGCTGATTTGGACTTTCTTCTTATCCCCCAGTATGCAATGTTTCTGACTCTCATTTTTTTGGTTGAATTGGTTGCTGCCATCATAGGATTTGTTTTCAGACATGAGGTAAGCCTGAATTTCAGAACCTTAATATATTAAAATATTAATGGATTAATAACTTCAGATAAAATGAATCTGAATTTATCATTTTAGCAAAGATAAAAATGAGTTAATTTAAATAGCAAAGTTAAAGGCAACTTTTAACAGTTTAAAAATCACTTATAGATGTATTTAAAGCTTACTTTTCAACTACAGCTGACAATAATGACTTTCTTGTAAAAAGTAGTTAACTTTTAAAATAAAAGAAAATTTAGAAAATTGTAAAGAATAACGATCACCCAGAAGAAAATTACATGCACCTATAATTACATGTATTTTCAGTCATTTTTCTGTATAGTACTTATTAAAGTGGAGATTGTATAATCTATAATTTACTGATAGGAAAAGAATTGATAACACAAAAATTGAGACCTTCTGTACCTGAATTAAAACCTCAATATTGAATTAGAAATCAGAGTTCCACTTGTGTTAAACCTGGGTTTGTTAGGAAAACATTCAGTGAGAGTGCTTTTACAAAGTTGTAATGCAATAGCCCAAAAGTAAAGTTATGGTTTGAAGTGGAGAAAGATCAGGGGTGAGGGGGAAACATGCATGAATAAATACATGCACCCATAACACTTTGGACTTGTAGTACTTACCAATTTATATTCTAATGTTTTGTTTAGTAAGTCCCCTCAGCTAAACTGTATCCCTTAGAGGGCAGGATTGGACCATGGAATTTAATTACTGTAAGTGTTGCTGCTGCCGAAGATATGACCATTGGTCAGATGCAGACCTAGAAACCAAACTTTTTAGAATCTTTGTTTACTGGTATTATGGTTCTTTGTTGTAGATTAAGAGCAGCTTTAAGAATAATTATGAGAAGGCTTTGAAGCAATATAATGCTACAAGAGATTATAGAAGTGATGCAGTAGACAACATCCAAAATACAGTAAGTGGTTATACTTGGTGGCTTAAGAGGGGAACACATTCCCTGTCCCCTCAGATAGGAGGCTATTCTTGTGTAAATACTAGTGCTCAAGGGCCTTGAATACTAGGCATTGTCCACTTTTACTGGTTTTAATCAGAGTGCAGGAAGTGTAGAGTGTACAATCAGCTCTCACCAATTTAGGTTGATAGGTTACAATGGCTCACAATAACATTAACTGAATAGGTTGCAAAATTCATATCTGCTAGTAAGCTCAAAATGTTAGTAGCCCACTTAGTATCATCCCACACTTCCTTCCAGTGACATATCTACATTTCCTCCCAATCATTCTCCTCTTCTAACTCCCAAATAACATCATAGACCAAATACCGTTGGTACCCAGACCAAAAATGTCACACTTTGTTTTAGAATCAAGTGCTAATCTCTTGAATTATAATGCCAATTGAAAACAGCCACTTTAAAATAGTAGAGTAATATTGAGAGTAATAAGTGTTTTCAATACAATTTGCCATCTAAGATGTTAGATTAAATGTTTGGCTGCAAAGTTGTAATATGTACCATAAAGGCTTTTGTTGAATTTTTCAGTTGCATTGTTGTGGTGTCACCAGTTATAAGGATTGGGAAGATACTAATTATTATTTAGAAAAAGGATTTCCAAAGAGCTGCTGTAAACTTGAGGGCTGTTCTCCGTGGACAGATGTAAATAAAGTAAACAACGAAGTAAGGAGCCTTTTGAAACTTTTTATTAAAAAATATTGGAGTAAAAAAAATATTGGAGTACTTAAACAACTGACTACAGGGTTTTTTTTTTTTTTTTTTTTTTTTTTTTTACCGGGAGGTCCCGGGTATCGAACCCGGGTCCCTCCATATGGGAGACGGACGCCCAACCATTTGAGCCACATCCGTCCCCCATGACTACAGGGTTTATTCAATTTTTAATTTTACTCACATTTTAATACCCATAACAATTGAAGTAGGCGGGGCAGGTATTGTTCACATTGAATGAATTAGGGAAGTATGACTCAGAAAATTTGTGACTTGAGTTCATACAAATCAACTTGTAATAATGACTTTCTAGTCATTATTACTAGTTGGTAATAACAATTTGTGCCTTTTTTAAAACACTTCTGTTGAGAGCAATGTGCTTGAAAGGAGAAAGGATTTTTGTAATATGAATAGACAAAGGCTAAGACTCACCTTTCTTGGGGAGGTGTATGATCAAAGTATGTACCATGAAGAAAAGACTTAATGGTTTTATCCCCCTCCTTTTAGGGTTGTTTTATAAGAGTAATGACCATTATAGAATCAGAAATGGGAGTTGTTGCAGGAATTTCCTTTGGAGTTGCTTGCTTCCAGGTAAGTGCTTATAGTTACTTAGGAAATGCTTAGTCCTTCTTGCAGGTGTAAGCTAGAAGGTTTCCACTTTCGACATAAAAGTTTTGCTTCAGGGGCCTGGATAGCAAGAGCATTTTCAGAGAAGTCACATTTCTCTTGGTATAGAAGTTGACGAAACCTTCAAATTTGTATGCAGTCAGTCCTTGGTGACTAGGTGGTTCTTTATTTAGGTTTCTTTGCTAGGTGTGAGGAGATAGAAAATGTCTTGCCTGGATCTTATGCTCTCCCACACTTGTTTTATTCCCATTTACCAATCATGCCTTGAAACCACAAAGTGCAAGAATTAGAATTAACTTCTAGCAATACATACATATTTAAAACAGTTAACTGTGCAAAGAGCTGGTGCCCTCTTAGTTATTGCAGCTTTCCAGCATCATAGTTCATTAACTAAAAACTTGAGATAGATGTGAACCTTGTTTTTCCCTACAGTTGGTCAAGATTGCATATAAGCCATATCCTCTTTTTCCTGATAACCGAGAGTAAGAGTAAGAAAAGTTTCTCCCAAACTTATGACTTCTGGGTCACTGTAGTAGTAAAATGTCATATATTCTTTGAATGTGATCTAAGTGCTGCAGAGTAATGAAACATAATTGTCAAGAAAAACTTAAGGAAGGAAATTATAAGTAAACTAGAAGTGAAAGGAGAATATACCTATATCTTGAGCTCTTTCTTGGTTGTGTTTAATTTTTCTCATATCTTGTTTCCAGCTGATTGGAATCTTTCTAGCCTACTGCCTCTCTCGTGCCATAACAAATAACCAGTATGAAATAGTGTAACCAGCGTGTCTACAGGCTTACTCCTCTCTGACTTTAAGGTATGACCATTTTTGTCCTCCGCTCTGTTAGTGTTGGTGCTTCCTCTAGCCCATACATATGATGGACTCAGTTTGCTAAGGAGGTCTTGTTCAGTAGCGTTTTCAAGTCTTGGTGCTATGTTAGCCCTGCCTAGGTAGATTAGGTCTCAAGAAAAATTCCATAGCGACCTTATTCATGAGGTTCCCTGGCAAGCACACGCTGCTCTCACAGTATTGGCATTTTTCCTGGTGTTGTTTTCTTGGTAAAAAGATGTTTTAGTGGACTGTTGTTAGAGATTTTGGGGTAAATGTGTGTTTCAGTAACTTCAGTATTTGTATGGTAAAATTCTGGCTGAATTAAGGGTAGCCTTCACATTTTTTAATTGAGCCACTGACTAGGAACATATGAAGGTCTTCCTTAGCGGGAATAAATTAGAATGTGTGCAAGGGAATACATATATATTGAAATTTGGATGGCAAGTAAATTAAAATTTTTCCCTTAATTTTAGGACATGTAAGTTCTCCCTCGTGAAATACAAGATTACCTGGATGAAGACTGCTGAAACTACTTACCAATAGAACAAAAAAAGTGCTGAGACTACTTACCAATAGACTGAATCAATCAAGACATTTGTTTAATATGTTCTACATCCACCTTCTGTCCCACTCATGTTAGATCATTGAGGCTCCGTATCACTCTGAAACACTGGAAGAGCTAGTAAATTGTAAATGAAGTAAAATTGTGTTTCTTTTGACTTTTATTTTTCTTTTGATATAGTGCTATTATGTAGTATGATAGAAGATTGACCCCTCTGAACTGGCAGTTCCTTATCTGGTTTGATTGTAATTTACATCAAGATGTTGAACTGCTTTCATTCGCTGTTCTGCTGATAGGCAGAGAATCACATTGTGTAATTTAATTCCAGGTGGTGGTAATGGTCTTTGACACTACCAATGTTCTGTGATACATCAGGTTTCAGCACACTTATACTTTACATTTCTTTGCCTCCAAATTAAGGTGTTTATACTGATGTTTATATTTTCCCTACTGTTCAAAAGCTTCTAATTATTACTTAATGGTGTCGGAATTACTGTATTTTCCTTAGAAATTTAAAAGAAGTTATTGTTATTAACCTTAGCTGGTATTTCCTTACCAGGTTGATATGACATAATTGTCAATGTTATGGTCAACTTTAATAGTCTTAGCTTTGGTTTGTGCTTTCAATTAAATATAAATCTACTACAATAAATATTATTTTCCTCTAAAATAGAAAATCTGCTAGGATAGTTGTTTTCTACTGAGAAAGCTGTCCCACATTTCTACTTGGAGTAAAGTTTTTAGATATGAAATATAAGGCTGAGGTCTTGACTTTGTGTCACTAAAAAAAATTAATGTCCTTGTTTACAAAAATACTATTCCCTGTGAAAGGAATACATTCCATGTTATGAAATAGCATATGTTTAGCATTCTTCTATCAATCATTTTTTTAATGTATAGTTTGTATTGTGAACTGTATCTTCAGGGTAATAAGGAAATTAATAATTATTAAATTTTGAATTGAAATGGGAAAAGGTTTTGGCTTTCTTTATACATGCTTTAGTAGAGCCTATCTCATCTCTCATTGCCACACAGTCCCCACAGTCCTCAGTTATAGTCATAAAGTACTAGTTAAGATTAATAATGACTAATGGGTATATGTTTTAAAATGTTTGGATTTACTGCAAAAAAGAGTATATTCTCTGTTAGAACATTTGACGGGGTGACAAACAAGAACATAAAATGATAAAACCAAGTTGAAAAATAGTAGCTCTCCAAATGCAGTAATCATTTTTTGCTATTAGAATTAGTGATGCTAGAGCAGCAGCTGTTTAAAGGATAATCAGCAATTTTCAAATTGACCATTTTTAACTATGACAGTCTTGTAGAGCTTATGAAAATTTTCTTTAAGTGGGAAGTTTTAAAATAATGTTTCCCCTCACTATTAAGCCTATAGAAAAATTAAAATATGAAAAATAGAGCAGAGAAACAAACACTACACATCATCCTTAAGGTGGGTTTGTTTCTTTTTGTGGATTTTTTAAACTTTTAAAATTGAAGTTTATCATTCATACATGAACATCCATAGACAATAAGTGTATAGTATAAGTTGTGAACTTACAAAACAAACAAGCATTATCATTGCACAGGGCTCCCATACCTCACCCCACCTACCCCAACACCTTGCATTGTTGTGAAACAATTGTTACAAACTGTGAAAGGGCACTGTTAAAACATTACTACTGGGTAGCGGATGTAGCTCAAGGGGTTGAGTGCCTGCTTCCGATGTACAAGGTTCTGGGGTTCAATCCACCGTTAATTCCTAAAAACAAACAAACTATAGCCAATATCTTACATTTAGTGTATTTTTCCCCCAACCCACCCGGTTAATGACACCCTGTATTAGTATTATATACTTGTTATATTTCATGACAGAATGTTGTCATATTCTGTTAACCACAGTCCCTCTTCCACCATGCTTTGTACAATCCACTCAAAGTGTGCACTCAGTGGCTCTCATATTCATCACAGAGTTGTACTGTCATCAGTCTATTTTGGAACTTTTTCATTACCCAAAAGGAAAAATCCCATACCCCTTTATACCCCCCTATTGTTGTCTCTCAGAATTGATATAATACCTTTGCCATTGCTGCAAAAATATTACAATATTACTGTTAAATATAATCCGTAAGTTACATTAGTTGCAATTTCCGCATGTATCACCATAACAACACTTTGTAAAGGGGAAACATTCTCATACTATTAACCACAATCTTCATCCAACACCAAAATCACTATTACACAGTCCCTAGATTATTCTCTAGCTTCGTTTCAATTGAAATATTACATTCACTGACTACCCTATTCAGTCACAACCACATTTATGAATCAGCAGTTAGTTATACTCACTATAATGTATTACCATCAGCTCTTCATTTCTGCACATTTACAATAAACCTTATTAAAATTTCTACATATATTAAGCATCAGCTCCCATTTTCAACCTGTTAACCAGATAGCTCTTGTTTCTGGGCTTCTAGGTTCTTGGCTTATGTCGCATGAAAAATTTTAAGGACATGCCATAGGGTAGGCAAAGAAGTAAAGAGTTTATTAAGAAACAAGAAAACAAGAAAAGTACATGGTCCATTCATGGGCACACTGCAGAGTGAGTTGCATGTGTGGCACCCTAGGTCAGGGCTTTTTTTTTTTTTTTTAACAGGAGAACACTTTATTTATTTATTTTTTACCGGGAGGTACCGGGGATCGAACCCCAGTCTCTCCATATGGTAGACGGATGCCGAACCTCTTGAGCCACATCCGTTTCCCAGGTCAGGGCTTTTTAATGTCTGTTTGCTGTTTTGATTGGTTGCCCCACCAGTCATTTCTCAGGGGGCCAATGGCGAGGCCTTTTGACGATATCTGGGCTTTCCTTTTACCCCTAAATGGGATTCTCATTCCAAATGAGATTCTCGTTCCAAATGAGATTTGGATGTGGTTTGTCAGTCATGTTGTCTGTCAGCCCTGTTGTCTGCTGGCCATGTTGCCTGCCGGGCCAGCCGCCTTCCCCCTTTCACTAACCTTCCTCAAACCCACATTCAATTTCCTAGTACTCTATACTCTAGAGTTTACTCATCGTTTTAGTTCAAATTAGTGAGACAATACAATATCTGTCCTTTTGTGTCTGACTTATTTCACTCAACATAATGTCTGTCCACAAGGTTCATCTATGTTTTCATATGCATCCTGATTTTATTCTTACAGCTGAATAGTATTTTATTGTATGTATATACCATGTTTTGTTTATCCACTCATCAAATGATGGGCACTTGGGTTGTTTCCATATTTTAGCATTCGTCCTTGCTTTCAGTTCTTTTGAATATATTCCTAGTAGTGGCATTGCTACATCATATGGTAGTTCTATATTTACTTTCTTGAACCACCAAACTGTCGTCCACAAAGGCTGCACTAGTCTACATTCCCACCAACAGTGAAGGAGTGTTCCTATTTCTCCACATCCTCTCCAGCACTTACAGTTTTCTGTTTCTGTAATAATGGCCATTTTAAAAGGTGTGAAATGATATATCGGTATAGTTTTGATTTGCAGTTCCCAAATAGCTAATGATGTTGAACATTTTTTCATGTGCTTTTGCATTTCCTCTTTGGAAAAATTTCTATTCAAGTCTTTGGTCCACTTTTTAAATTGGGTTGCCTGTCTTTTCATTGTTGGGTTGTATGATCTCTTTCTATAACATGGATATCAAACCCTTGTCAGATATGTGGTTTCCAAATATTTTCTCCCATTAAGTAGGCCACCTTTTTCACTTTCTTGACAAAGTCCTTTGAAATGCAAAAGTGTTTAAATTTGAGGAGGTCTCATTTATCTATTTTTTCTCTTTTTGATCATGCTTTACATGTAAGGATTAAGAAACCACCGCTTATCACAAGATCTTGAAGATGTTTCCCTATATTTTCTTCTCAGAGTTTTATGGTTGTAGCTTTATATTTAGGTCTTTGATCCATTTTGAGTTAATTTTTGTATAAAGTGTGAGATAAGGGTCGTCCTTCTTTCTTTTGGATACAGATATCCAGTTCTCCCAGCACCATTTGTTGAATAGACTATTCTGGCCCTGATGGATGGATGGCCAGAACAAAAATCACTTTGCCATAAATTTGAGGATCTATTTCTGAACACTCAATTCTAATCCTTTGGTCAACATATCTATCTTTTTGCCAGTACCATGCTGTTTTTGCCACTGTAGCTATGTAATATGCTTTAAAGTCAGGAAGCGAGAGTCCTCCAACTTCATTCTTTTTAAAGATATTTTTGGCTATTCAGAGCCCCTTGCCCTTCCAAATAAAATCCTTTCCAATTCTGTAAAAAAGGCTGTTGGAAGTTTTATTGGGATCGTGTTGAATCTGTAGATAAATTTGGGTAGAATTGACTTCTTAATGTTATTTAATCTTCCATTTGTTTAGATCTTCTCTGGTTTCTTTTAGCAATGTTTCGAGTTTTCTTAATACAAGTCCTTTATGTCCTTGGTTAAGTTTAATCCTAAATATTTTATTCTTTTAGTCTCTATTGTAAATGGAATTCCCCCCCCCCAACTTCCTCCTCAGATTGCTCATTAGTAGTATATAGAAACACTGCTGATTTTTGCATATTAATCTTGTATCCTGCCACTTTGCTGGACTCATCTATGAGTTCTACCAGCTTTTTTGTGGATTTTTCATGATTTTCTAGATAGAGAATCATGTCATCAGCAAATAGCAAAAGTTGTACTACTTCCTTTTCTATTTGGATGCCTTTTATTTCTCTTTCTTGCCTAATTGCTCTAGCTAGAGCTTCTAGCACAATATTGAATAACAGTGGTGATAGTGGCATCCTTGTCTTGTTCCCAATCTCAGTGGGAAAGCTTGCAGTCTTTCTCCATTGAGTACAATGTTAGCTGTGGGTTTTTCATATATGCACTTTATCATGTTGAGAATGTTTCCTTCTATTCCTATCTTTTGGAGTGTTTTTATCAAGAAAAGATTTTGAATTTTGTCAAATGCCTTTTCTGCATCAATTGAGATGATCATGTGATTTTTCTTCCTTAATTTAGTAATGTGATATATTTCTTTGATATTCTTGTATTGAATCACCCTTGCATACCAGGGATAAAACTCACTTTATTATAAATTATAAAAATTTATAATTCTTTTAACATACTGTTGGGTTCAATTAGTATGTATTTTGTTGAGGATTTTTGCATCTATAGTCATTAAAGGAATTGGTCTATAATTTTCTTTTTTCATGTTATCTTTAGTTGGCTTTGGTATTAGGGTCATGTTGGCTTCATAGAACGAGTTTGGTAGCATTCCTTCCTGTTCTATATTTTCAAAGAGTTTGAGTAAGACTGGTATTAATTCTTCTTTGAATGATTGGTAGAATTCACCTATGAAGCCATCTGGTCCTGGGCTTTTCATCTTTGGGAGGTTTTTAATGACTATTTCAATCTTCTTACTTGGGCTTGTTTTGTTGAGGTCTTCTATTTCTTCTAGGGTCAGTGTAGGTTGTATGTGTGTTTCTAGGAATTTGTCCATTTCATCTACATTGTCTAGTTTGTTGACATACAGTTGTTCATATTATCCTCTCACAATCCCTTTTATTTCTGTGGAGTCAGTAGTAGTATTCCCCCTCCTATTACTGATTTTACTTATTTGTGCCTTCTCTGCTTTTTGCTTTGTCAGTCTAAGGGTTTATTGATTTTGTTGATCTTTTCAAATAATCAACATTTTGTTTTGTTGATTCTCTTTAATTTTTTTTGTTTTCAATTTCATTTATTTCTGCTCAAATCTTTGTTATTTCTTTTTTTTTCTGCTTTCTTTGGGATTAGTTTGCTGTGCCTTTTTTTCTAATTTCTACTGGTGTTCAGTTTGGTCTTGGATTTTAACTTTTTCTTCTTTTTTTAATGTAAGCACTAAGGGCTATAAATTTCCCTCTCAGCACTGCCTTTGCTGCATCCCATAGGTTTTGATATGTTTTGTTCTCATTTTCATTCGTCTTGAGATATTTCTTGATTTCTCTTGTAATTTCTTCTTTGACCTACTGATTTTTTAATAGTGTGTTGTTTAATCTCCATATGCTTGTAAGCTTTCCCTTTGTCCACCTGTTGTTGATTTCCAGATTCATTCCATTAAGATCAGAGAAAGTGCTCTGTATAATTTCAATCTTTCTTAATTTATTGAGACTTGATTTGTGACCCAACATATGGTCTATCCTGGAGAAAGATCCATGAGCACTTGAGAATAATGTATATCCCGCTGTTTTGGGGTTCAATATTCTGTATATGTCTATGAAGTCTATTTCATTTATCATATTATTCAAGTTCTCTATTTCCCCATTGATCATTTGTCCAGTTGTTCTATCCAAAGATGAGTGTGTTATATTGAAGTCTCCAACTATTATTGTAGAGACATCTATTTCTCTCTTCAGTATTGCAAGTGTGTGCCTCATATGTTTTGGGAAACCCTGGTTAGGTGCATAAACATTTATTATTGTTATTTCTTCTTGGTGAATTGCTCCTTTTTTTAATATATAATGTTCTTCTTCATCTCTTATAGCAGTTTTGTATTTAAAGTCTATTTTGTCCAATATTAGTATCACTACTCTAGCTCTTTTTTGATTACTGTTTGCATGCAATACCTTTTTCCAACCTTTTAGACTATTTTTGTTCTTGCATGTAAGGTGAGTGTCTTGTAGACAGCATGTAGATGGTTGTTATTTTCTATCCATTCTGTCAGTCTGTGTCTTTAGATTGGGGAATTAAATCCATTAATATTTATCATTATTACTGTAAAAGCATTGCTTACTTCATCCATTATATCTATTTACTTAATTGACCTATCTTACTATTATCTGTCTTTTTACCCTTTTTGTTACCCTTCCTAATAATCTTCATTTCTACACTCTTCTCCAAGCCTCTCTCTCCTGTTTTTTCCCTTTCAGGTTGCAGCACTCCCTTTAGTATTGCTTGTAAATCTGGTCTCTTTGTGACATATTCTTTTAGTTTTTTTTTTTTTTTTTTTTTTTTTAATCTGTGAAGACTGTAAATTCACTCTCAGATTTGAAAGACAGTTTTGCCAGGTAATACATTTGCTGGCAGTTTTTCTCTTTCAGACCCTAATATATCATACTTCTGCCTTCTCACCTCCATAGTTTCTAATGAGAAATTGGTACTTAGTCTTATTGAGTCTCTTGTATGCAATAATTTTTTTTTCTCTTGCTGCTTTCAGAATTCTCTGTTTATCTCAGGCATTTGACATTCTGAATAGTAGTTATCTCAGAGTAGGTCTATTCGGATTTATTCTGTTTGGTGTGCATTGTCCTTCTTGGATATTCATGTCTTTCATAAGACTTGGGAAATTTTTGGCCTCTAATATTTTTTCTGCCTCTTTTCTATTCTCTTCTCCTTCTGTGACACCTATAACTTGTATGATTCTGCATTTTGCATTTCCATTCAATCCCCTGAGATACTGTTCCATTTTTTCCCAATTCTTTTCTCTTTCTCTTCTCCTGTCTTTTCAAATTCAGATGCTCTGTCCTCCTATTCACTTATTCTGTCCTCAACCAATTCAAATCCGCTATTATATGCCTCCAATGTATTTTTTTTTGATTGACTTCTTAGTTTATTTATAATCATTCTTTGTAATAACTTTGTAACAATAATTATTTCACTTAAAGTATCATTTCTTTCATACAATACATTCCACTATTTTTTTAAACATTGATTTAATTCTTTTGAATAGAATATTTCTCATAATGCTTTTAGGAAAGGTATATGAATTGTAAGCATTTGTGTGTCTATTTTTATCAGTGCTCATTTAATCATACCATGATGTTTCAAAACTTCACACCAACTCACAAAGCAAGTATGTTTATAATGCATATTAATTTTTAGTATTAAATGATATAAATTAATATAATTCATTAGTCTGTTGTGTCACTCAATCAACATCATTAGATTTAATGGTGAGGGTCTCTTCCTCTTTCTTTAACTTCAAGGCATTCTAGGACCAACATTTTAGGATTATATAATAGTTACTGTAATAATAACATTTTTGAATGCTTTTGTATGACAAGCACTGATTCTAATTATGTTTATTTATTTTTATTTTATTTTTTTATATGTATACATATATTTTAAGAGGTGCTTAGATTACCTAAAATATTACACGGAACCCACTGGGATTCCCATGTTGCCCACCTCCCACACCTCCCACTACATCCCACACAAACATCTCCCACAGTGTGGCCCACCAACCTCAATGAACTTACACATCCTGGAGCCTTGCCACCAACCATAGACCACAGTTCACACTGTAGACCACACTCTCTCCCACTCAGTTCTGAGTGGTGTGTGCTGATTTAAAATGGCCTACATCCATTGCCACATCAGTACTCAGGACAACCTCCAACTCCCAAAGAAGCCCCTGTATTTCAACTGCTCATCCCCTCCCTACCCAAAAACTGTCAAGTGGCCACTGGCTCCACCTCATTGTTATAATTTCTTGCATTGCAAGAATCACCATATGTGAGCAAGAGAATACCATCAAGTCCACTCTAGTCCATAGTTCTTCCCCCAATCCAGAGGCGACTGGGATGGTGATGTCCACTCCAATGTATTTTTAATCTCTTCCATTGTGTCTTTCATTCCATAAGATCTGTTACTTTTCTTTGCACACTTTCATACTTTTCTTTGTGCTCAACCAGTGTCTTCTTAATATCCTTAATCTCTTTAGCTACCTCCTTGAATTTATTAAGGAGATTCCTTTGGGTGTCTGATTAGTTGCCTCATCTGAAGAATTAATTTGTTTCATTGGCCGGGCCATATCTTATTGTTTCTAAGTGTGGCTTGTAAATTTTGCTGGTATCTTGGCCTCTGATTTTTGTGTGTGTTTATTCTGTGCTCAGTTTCTCTCTTTAGCCTATGGCCTTCTTATTGGTTGGCTTTTTGCTAAAGCTTCCCCTCTTCCTCCTCCATGAATGGTAGTCTGTTATGTTTTTTTTTTAATTTGCCTCTGTATATTTTAATACTCTTTTTTTCTTCTTTTGCTGCCAATTTCCTGTAGGGCTAATTTTGGTAGCAGGGTCCTCCTGGAGACACCCTTCCCAGCCCTGGTTTCCCAGTCAAAACAGGCTCAGGGGACCTATGAAGGGAGTTTAGGTAGATTCCAATGTGCTCTGGAGAAGACACCCTAAAGGCCTTCAATCTTCTCTTTGATGTCTCCCCCAATCTAGTCTTTCTTAAAGTACCCAGCAGGTAGCAATCTTTATCCAATTGTTCCCTGCTGCCCCCAGGAGGATGAGGTGACTCTGCCTGCACTCTTTTGAGAGAGAGTGATCAGACAACTCTTGGTTTCTCTCCTTCCTGGGGCACCTTGGGGATGAGAGTGCAGCAGCTGTTCAAGGTGGATGGGGTGAATCTGCCCACACTGCCTGCAGAGAGAGTGCAAGTGCATGCTTCCCCTCCTTCCAGGGGGCATTGGAACTGAGTGTGCAGTCGCCCTTTTAAGGTGGTTGATGTGAATCTGCCCACACTGCCTGTGAGAGAGTGTGTGCTTCCCCTCCATCCAACGGGCATTGGGGCCCAGTGTGAATCTGCTTGCTCTGTTCAAACTGCACCCAATTTCCACCCTTGCTCAGTGTGGGGGCCTAATCATTGACTTTCCAATCTGGGTGCACTGCCTCTGTTCCCAACATCCCCAGGGGACCTGTGTGTTTTTCAATCACCCCTGCTTCCACTCCTGCCTAGGATGGAGACAGCATAAATGCTGCTGGCTTCTTGGTGGCTTGGGCAGGTTTAAACCTCAGTTATGCTCAAGAATGGAATCCATGTAGCCAAATTTGCCAATCAATAGCTGTAGTTGGTGCCAGGCGACTTCCCCTCCTCTGCTTTTGGGAATGAGAGCTTCTGCTTCCAGCTAGGGAGGGGGTCCGGAGACAGATCACCTCACCAATGGGGGTTGGGCAACTGCCTCTGCAGCATGGAGGAATCTACTCAGGAATCTTCACTGCAGATGGCCAGTCTCCTCTTTCTGTTCTTCCCTGGATGGTGCACTGTGTTTTATTGGTCTCTGGAGACCTGCCCCCCAAACAGTTGATCCAGACATCCTTGCTGATTATTAGTTGCTTTGTGGGACAAGCTGATTGTTAGAACTTCCTACTCTGTCACCATCTTGGGTCTTCCTCAGGTTTGTTTGTTTTCAAAGTGGATTTATTTTGGATGGCCAGGTATAAAAGTCCCTGTATGTATACACGAATAGCTAATGTGTACATATGATACTGGATTGTAAGCCTTAATTCATAAAGTAATGAGTATCCTGGTTCACCTGGCTATAACTGGTGGGAAAAAAGCTCACAAGTCTTTAATAACTTGCTGATGAGAATACCTTGTTATAGAGAGGAGCTCCAGTAATGTAAATCAAGGACAACCATTTTCCTCTGGATACAGTAGTGCCTTTCCATGGAGATACTCTAATGATAGAGGGCATAAAGGCACTCTTAGTGGCATGTGGCCTTAACTTTGGTCTCCATAAAATCCCTTTGAAGGTTTGCTTTATCATAAAATTTAGGTGATTTTTATATATAACTACACAATACAGCCATGTTTAAGTTTAATATAATTCTCCATCTTTGATATGCCAAGTGTATCCTGTGGATTATCTTACCTCCAGGCACCATGTTGTTTACTTCAAGGCAGCTCTGAGCTCCACTTTGAGAAGTGGAGCTATGTAGGCATATTTTGTGAAAATATGGAAAACTTAGTAGTTTTGATCTATTCCGTGTGGGATTTTTGTATCAAAGTTTTGTGGAAATAAATACCTAATACAAGGTAGAAATATCACTTATGGTTTTCCTCAGAGCTTACACAAGTCTTTTTGAGTCTTGCAGTTTTAACCTCCTGTCAGAATCCAAGTTGTTACTTTGCCTGTGATGTCATCAACCAAACCTATTAAATTATGAGATGCAAAGTAATTTATACTTTTTTTTGTGTGTAACTTTGGCTCTTTCGGACTATCCTGTGTGGGCTTTTGTTTGTGTTTGCAGGAAAAAAAATCTAACACAACACATAAATAACATTTCTGCTTTCCCTCACAACATACGTAAGATACTTTGAGACTTGACTTTTTAAAGCTTGCTGAACTTCTAGGTTGACACTTTGTGATGTACAAACAAAACCCTTTTTTATTAAAAAAAAAGGAAAACACAAGGCTAATACATCATTAAAGAATATATAAACTAAACAGCCACAGGGAAATGAGACTTTCATTTTTAAATCATCAGTTTAAAACTTAGCCTAGACTGCTTGTAAGAAAGAAGCCATTATGATTTAATTATGGCTTATCTATTCGGTAGCCCTACCCCATGGAGCTTAATAGAGTTTGGCACTTGTAAGAGCATAGTAAATACTAATGGAATAAATGAATAAATAATGGATCTTTAATGTTCTGTGTGAAATAAGTTGTTGATCTAAATATCTCATTCAAAATAAGGCACCATTTATATAATAGAAACCACATGCCCAGTCCAAAAACAACCTCTTGCAATTGTGTTTCTGTCCTTATCTCAATAGTAGCTGCTCTTGGAAACCCATCGCTAACTTCCTCTGGACCAAATCACTTGTTGCTGCTTCTCTTTCTTGAACTCTTCACTGACAATTTTTGGTTTGTTTTTGTTTTGACATTGTGATAACCTGATTTTCTTTACTTTTACTGCTCTTTCTAGTTTTCATTGCTGTTTTAATTTCCTTCTACTTTTCAATTGTGGCTGCTCCCAAGGACCTGTTTTGGGCTTTGTGCTCTTAGATTATGCTTACCTTACTTTCAGGAATTAAACATACATTATCATACCTAACCTCTTACTCTCTGGTTTTGCCCTTTGGTTGTGTCTTGGTTAGAGCAGCTTGCTTGCAATTCTCCTCCCCCAACACCTAAAAACTTAGCATTCTGAAAACAAGAAAATTTCAAAAACATTCCTCCTATAAAATCTACATAGATATTAGGCACTTTCTTAATGTGGCTCTTTCATCAGGGATGACATCGCTTATAGGGATTGGAGGAAATGAGTCAGTTGCTAAAAGTTCATTATCGTTGGCTCTGCTACATTCATTTATCTGGTGAACATGAGTTCTTTGGGTAAAATTGTCATACTTGATCTGGCACCACATCCTCAATTATTAAAACAAAATAAAACAAAACAAAACAAAACAAAACACATAGTGGTGAGTTGTGAAGGCTTATTTCTCTTCCAACAGAAGTTTCTCACCACCTTTTCTGGAAAAAGACTAGGAGAAACATCCACAAAGCAAATCAAATTGACATGGTACTTGCCTGGATATAGACAATCAATTTACAAATGGGTGTGCAGGATGATACAACTATTCAGAATCATCACTAGAAAGGTAGAGTAGTATACCTGGTGTACATTATAAGAGATTCTGACAGGTGAATGATGGCACGTATACATTTTCACTCTGTCCAGAAAGTCCATGCATGCACTTTGTTTTTCTTTTGGCTTAAACAATGAGACTTTATTGGCTTATGGTTTTGAGGCTAGGAGAAGTCCAAAATCAAGGCGTCATCAAGGTGTTGCTTTCTCCCAGAAGACTGTGGCATTTTTGAGCTGGCAGCTGGTGATCCTTGGTCCTTTTTTTTTTTTTTTTTTTTTTTGTCACATGGCAATGTGTATGGAAGCCTCTCATGGCTTCTCCTTTCTCTTACAAGTTCTTTTGACTTCCAGCTTCTGGTTGCTCCCTTGTGGCCTTCTCTCTCTCTATGGTCTTCCCTATTAGTCCTTCAGTAATAGGATTAAAACCTATCCTGAGTCAGTTGGGCCACACCCTAACTGAAGTAACCTCAACAAATAAGTCCTGGTTACAATGGGCTCACACCAACAAGAATGGATTAAGTTTAACATGCTTTTCTGGGGCTATATAGCTCCAAGCTACCACACACACTGAAAGAGATGAGAGGGAAAGGAGCCAGCCTAAGTCATTGTTTCTTGGGAAG
Organism: Tolypeutes matacus; assembly: GCA_026826555.1. Classification (NCBI taxonomy): domain Eukaryota; kingdom Metazoa; phylum Chordata; class Mammalia; order Cingulata; family Chlamyphoridae; genus Tolypeutes; species Tolypeutes matacus. The sequence continues at coordinate 994,189 of JAKSZT010054494.1, read as the reverse complement.
CAATGTTTTGACAAAAACTGTAAGGTTAAAGATAAAAAGAAATGTACAGGAACATTGTACTATTGTTGGTAAATCCATGCACATTTTTAGCAGGAAAATAGTATATAAGAGAAGGTAGAGGGGTCGGATGTGGCTCAACTGGTTGGGTGTCCGTCTCCCATATGGAGGGACCCGGGTTCGATCCCCAGGACCTCCCGGTAAAAAAAAAAAAAAAAAAAAAAGAGAAGGTAGACTCGTTGCACAAGGACTCTTTTTTCTCCCATTCAGTTTCTTCTCTCCCAGAGGGGAGGTAAGATAACTAATATTTATTGAGTACTTACTAATTGCTGGACTTTGTGCAAAGTGCTTCAATTCAACTACCTCATGGTGGGGGAAGCTGGTGTTATCCCAATTTTTAAGAACAACAACAAAAAACTGAGGCTTAGGTGAAATAACTTGTCCCAGGTCACACAGCTAGTAAGTGATAGATCTGAGATGTGAGCTTTAATCTGTCTGGCTCCAAAGTTCATGCTTTGATTATTGTATTTTGCTGCATCTTAATAGCAAAAAAGTACTGGGGGATATGTAGCACTACCCAATAGCCAGAGAGAAAAAGAAAGGGGAAAATATTATCTTCCAAATATCTTTTAATCAAACTTTATTGAATATGAACTCTTTAAAAAGGAAACCCTCATGGAAAAGAATATCCTATGTTCTCACAGTGTGCCCATGTTTTTATATAATAAGTACACATTAAAAACAAACCCTGTTGTTCCCCCACAACATTAAATTAACCAAGGAAATTATTACAAAGAGTTAAATACAGCCTAAACATTAACCCCTCCCATTTTCTTTTCTTTTTTCTTTAATTAGAGAAGTTGTGAGCTTATAAAACAATCATGCATAATGTGCAGGATTCCTGTACATCACCCCTCCACAAAACCTTACATTGTTGTGGAACATTTGTTACAGATTATGAAAGAAAATGATCAGATTATTACAACTAACTATGGTCCATAGCATACACTTGGTGTATTTTTTCCATACACCCCCTATTATTAACACTATATATTAGTATTGTACATTTGTTATAGTTCATGAGAGAACACTCTCATGTTTGTGCTGTTAACCACAGTTCATCTTCCATCACATGGTTTATTGTGTTATACAGTCCCATGCCTTGTACATTCTATCAAAAATGTACACTCAGTGGTTCTCACTTTCATCACAGAGTTGTGCAGTCATTGCTCCAGTAAACCTTTGAACATTTTCCTTAGTCCAAAAGAAAAAATCCTATACTCCCCTATTATTGATCTTTAGTATTGATATGGGTACCTTTTTTAATACTGATGCAAGAATATTACAATATTGCTGTTAACCATAGTCCATAAGTTACATTAATTATATTTTTCCCATGCAGCACTATATTCTACATTTGTTCTAGTTCATAGGAGAACATTCTTGTATTTGTACTAGTAACCACAATCCTCATCCACCTCTGGGTTCACTATGTTATTCAGTCCCAGATTATTCTCTAGCTTTCTTTCAATTTACATTTACATCCTGTTTCAGTCAGCCAAAGGGGTGCTAATGTGAAATACCAGAAATGGGTTGGTCTTTATAAAGGGTATTTATTTGGGGTAGAAGTCCACAGTTACCAGGCCATAAAGCATAAGTTTCTTCTCTCACCAGATTCCATTGCCACGTGTTGGAGCAAGACAACTGCTGATGGATTTGCCAGGGTTCAGGCTTCTTGGGTTTCTCTCTTCCCTGGGCTATGTTTCTCTAGGGGCTTAACTCCTCTGTTTCCTCCACAAGGCCAGCTGTAGACTTTCAGGCAAACGGCTTGCTACTCTTCTCCTGGGCCTTCTCTCCAGCATCAAAACTCCAACATCAAAAACTCCAACTTCAGAACTGCAACTCAAAAACTGCTCCTTCTGTCCTTTGCCATGCCTTTTATATTCGATTCCCTACCCAACAAGGGGTGGGGCTCAACACCCTACTGACGTGGCCCCATCAATGCCCTAATCATAACTTAATCATGCCCAGATTAACAGATCAGTTTATAAGCATGATCCAATTATATTTTTGGAATTCATAATTACATTAAATTGCCAAAAGGCTACACATCCCTAGACTATCCCTTTCAGTCACAATCCCATTTATAAACCAGTCATTTTAGTTATATTCACTATAATGTATTACTACCAACTCTATCCATTTCTAAAATTTTACAAACTAATAAAAAATTCTACATACATTAAGCATCAGTAACCCTTCTCAGTCCTCATCCTATCTCTTAGTGTGGCAGTTTGATATTATTTATGAATTCCAAAAAGGAGATATTGATTATGTTTGTAAACTGGTCTGTTCCTCTGAGTGTGATACCCTTTGATTGTATTAGATTTAGCTGAGATGCCTTTGATTAAATTATGCTAAGATTAGGGCTCTGATCAAACCATGTAATTAGAGTTAGACTCAGCATCCAGTCCCAGCCCCCTTGGGGATAAAATGGATGCTCACACAGAAGTAAACACACGGAGAAGGAGAACACAGAAGCAGATTCGCAGGAAGAGAGAGTGCTTCATAGACACGGCCCCAGGGAAGAGAGATGAGCCTGATAGTCTACAGCTGATCTTGTGGAGAGACCAGAGCAGATGAGCCGGGAATGAAACAAGCCCTAGGGACAAAGATGAGCCTTATGTCTGCCTACAGCTGAGATAGGAAGAAGCTGGGTCCATGGAACCTTAAGAGGAAAGAGGAAGACAGACATCGCCCACCATCTTGCTTCAACATGTGGCAACAGAGTTTGGTGAGGAAATAACTTTGAGTTGGACTCTTCAGGGCCTTGTAACTGTAAGCTTCCACCCGAAATAAATACCCTTTTTAAAAGTCAACAGAGTTCTTTTTGCTGACTAATACACCTAGTAACCTATAGTCTAAGTTTTAAATCCATATTTTTATTCTTTGTATTTAGTTCATATTAGTGAGACCATATAATATTTGTCCTTTTGTGTCTGGTTTATTTCACTTAGCATTATGTCCTCAAGTTTCATTCATGTTATCATATGTGTACCAATTTCATCTCTTCTTACAGCCACATAGTATTCCATCGCATGTATATACCACATTTTGTTTATTCATTCATTGGTTGATGGACACTTGGGTTGTTTCCATCTTTTGGCAATTGTGAATAATGCCACTATGAACATTGGTGAGCAAATGTCTGTTTGCATCACTGTTTTCAGTTCTTCTGGATATAATCTTAGTAGAGGTATTGCTGGACCATATGGCAGTTCTATATTTAGCTTCCAGAGGAACTGCCAAACTGTCTTCTACAGAGGCTGCACCATTTTACATTACCACCAACAGTGAAGGAGTGTTCCTATTTCTCCACATCCTCTTCAGCACTTGTTGTTTTCTGTTTTTATTTTTTTATTTTAATAATGGACATTCTAAGAGGTGTGAGATATTTTTCTCATTGTAGTTACTCCCTGCCAAGATGGCTTCCTCATTTGTCTGCTCATTGTCTCTGCTTGTTCTGTCTGCTCATTGTGTCTGCTCATTGTATCCACTTGTGTCTGCTTGTCTTCTTTAGGAGGCACGGGAACTGACCCTGAGACCTCCCATGTAGGAGGCATGCACCCCACTGCTCAAGCCTCATCTGCTCCTGCTCATTGTAGTTTTGATTTGCACTTCCCTAATAGCTATTGATATTGAACATTTTTCAACATGCTTTTTCATCATTTTTATTTCCTCTTGAGAGAAATGACTATTTAAGTCTTTTTCACATATTTTAATTGGATTTCTTGTTCTTTTATTGTTGAGTTGTATGATCTTTTTATATAGCATGGAAATTAAACCCTTATTGGATATGTGGTTTCCAAATATTTTCTCCCATTGAATGGGTTGTCTTTTTACCTTTTTGACAAAATCATTTGAGGCACACAAGTGTTTAAGTTTGAGGAGGTCCCATCTATCCATTTTCTTTTGTTGCTCATACTTTTAGTGTAAAGTTTAAGAACCCCCCACCTACCACCAGGTCTTGATGATATTTCTCTACATTTTCTTCTAGGTGTTTTATGGTTCTTTTTTTTTTTTTTTATTATGGGTAAAAATCAAAATTCTCACAATACATACAAACATTTGTAAAATGATATATAAATATATATGCATATATGTGTATTTGCTTACAAAAATGTTATTTTTTATATATATATATACATATATTTTAAGAGGTGCTTAGATTACCTAAAATATTATACGGAACCCACTCGGATTCCCATGTTGCCCACCTCCCACACCTCCCACCACATCCAACACAAACATCTCCCATAGTGTGGCCCACCAACCTCAATGAACTTACACCTCCTGGAGCCTTGCCACCAACCATAGACCACAGTTCACACTGTAGACCACACTCTCTCCCACTCAGTTATGAGTGGTGTGTGCTGATTTAAAATGGCCTACATCCATTGCCACAACAGTACTCAGGACAACCTCCAACTCCCAAAGAAACTCCTGTATTTCAACTGCTCATCCCCTCCCTACCCAAAAAACTGTCAAGTGGCCACTGGCTCCACCTCATTGTTATAATTTCTTGCATTGCAAGAATCACCATATGTGAGCAAGAGAATATCATCAAGTCCACTCTAGTCCATAGTTCTTCCCCCAATCCAGAGGCGACTGGGATGGTGATGTCCACTCCCAGTCGCTTTTATATATAGGTCTTTGATCCATTTTGAGTTAATTTTTGTATAATGTGTGAGGTAGGGGTCCTCTTTCTGTCCTTTGGGTATGGATATCCAGTTCACCCAGCACCATTTGTTGAGTAGACTGTTCTGCCCCAGCTTGTCAAAAATCACCTGACCATCGGGAACAGATGTGGCTCAAGCAGTTGAGTACCTGCTTCCCACATGGGAGGTCCCGGGTCTGCTTCCTAGTGCCTCCCTGCTAAAAAAATCAAACAAGCAAACAAACAAAAAGCCAACTCAGGGGAACCGATGTGTCTCAGTGGTTGAGCGCTGGCTTCCCACATACAAGGTCCCGGGCTCAATCCTTGGCTCCGGTACCTCAAAAAACCGTCAGTGTAAATGTCTGTTTCTGCACCATCAATTTGGTTCCATTGGTCTATATGTCTATCTTTATGATAGTACCATGCTGCTTTTACCACTGTAGCTAGGTAATATGATTTAAAGTGTGGAAGTGAGAGACCTTCAACTTCATTCTTCCTTTTTAAGATGTTTCTGGCTATTGAGTTTTCCATTTCCTTACAGAAGCCTGTTGGGATTTTTATCAGGATTACATTGAATTTATATATCAATTTGGGTAGAATTGACAGCTTAATGGTATTAAGTCTTCACATGCATGAACATGGAATGTTATTCCATTTATTTAGGTCTTTGATTTCTTTTAGTAATGCATTGTAGTTTTCTGAATACAAATGCTTTACATCCTTAGTTAAATTTATTCCTAAATATTTGATTCTTTTTGTCACTATTGTAAATGGAATTTTTTCCTGACTTCCTCGTCAGATTGCTCATTACTAGCGTATAGAAACATGACTGAATTTTGCTTATTAATCTTTTATCCTTCCACTGGCTGAATTCTTTTATTAGCTCTAGTAGCTTTGTTATCAAGTTTTCGGGATTTTCTAGGTATAGTATCATATCATCTGTGAATAGCAAAAGTTTTACTTCTTCCTTTCCAATTTGGACACCTTTTATTTCTTTTTCTTGCCTGACTGCTCTAGCTAGAACTTCTAGCACTATATTAAACAACAGTGGGCATTTTTGTCTTGTTCCCAATCCCAATAGGAAAGCTTTCAATATTTCACCATTAGGTATAATGTTAGCTGTGTGTTTTTCATATATGCCCTTTATCATGTTGAGAAAGTTTCCTTCTATTCCTTTCTTTTGGAGTGTTTTTTTAATCAAGATATGATGCTGGATTTTGTCAAATGTCTTTTCTGCATCAATCGAAATGATCATGTAATTTTTCTTTTTTGGTTTATTAATGTGGTGTATTAGGGTGATTGATTTTCTTGTATTGAACCACCCTTGCATGTCTGGGATAAAACCCACTTGATCATGATAAGTAATTCTTTAAGTGTGTTGTTGGATTTGATTAACGAGTATTTTCTTGAAGATTTTTGCATCCATATTGATGAGGGAAATGGGTCTGTAATTTTCTTTTTTCAAACTTTAACTGACTTTGGCATTAGGGTGATATTGGCTTCATAGAATGAGTTTTGTAGTATTTCTTCCTGTTTAATTTTTTGGAAGAGTTTGAGTCAGATTGGTATTAAATCGTCTTTGAATGCTTGGTAGGATTCACCTGTAAAGCCATCTGGTCTGGGCTTTTCATTTGGGGGAGTTGTTTAATGACTGTTTCAATCTCTTTGCTTGTGATTGCTTTGTTGAGGCCTTCTATTTCTTATAGGGTCAATGTACGTTTTTCATATATTCCTAGGAAATTATCCATTTCATTTACTTTGTCTAGTTTGTTGGCATACTGTTGTTCATAGTATCTTCTTATGACCTCTTTTATTTCTGTGGTCTGTAGCAATGTCCCTATTTTTATTTCTGATTTTATTTATTTATATCTTCTCTTTTTTTGTCAGTCAAGCTAACGGTTTGTCGATTTTGTTCATCTTCTCGAAGAACCAACTTTTTAAAAATCCTCTCTATTGTTTTTTTGTTCTCAATTTCATTTATTTCTGCCCTGATTTTGTTATTTCATTCCTTCTGCTTGCTTTGGGCATAGTTTGCTGTTCTCTTTCTAGTAACTCCAGCTGTGTGGTTATATCATTAATTTTAGCTCTTTTTCCTTTTTTAATGTAAGCATTGAGGGCTATAAAATTCCCTCTTAGCACTGCTTTCACTACATCCCATAGGTTCTGATAGGTTGCGTTCTTGTTTTCATTTGTCTTGAGATATTTATTGATTTCTCTTGCAATTTCTTCTTTTTTTTTTTTTGCAATTTCTTTTTGGACATATTGATTGTTTAATAGTGTGCTGTTTAATTTCCATATAATTGTGAATTTACCCTTTTCTGACTGTTGTTGATTTCCAGCTTTATTGCATTATGATCAGAGAAAGTGCTTTGTATAATTTCTACCTTTGTAAATTTATTGAGATCTACTTTGTGACACAACATATGGTCTATCCTGGAGAAAGATCTATTAACACTTGAGAAGAATGTATAATCTGATGTTTTGGGGTTCAATGTTCTGTATATGTCTATTAGGTTTAGTACATTTATCATATTATTCAAGCTCTCTGTTTCTTTATGGATCCTCTGCCAAGATGATCTATCCAATGATGAGAGTGATGTGTTGAAGTCTCCAACTATTTTTGTAGAGACATCTATTTCTCCCTTCAGTTTTGTCAGTATTTGCCTCATGTAATTTGGGGCATCTTTTCAGGTGCATATACATTTATGATTGTTATGCCCTCCTGAAGAATTGCCCCTTTTATTAGTATATAATTACCTTCCTTGTCTCTAGTAATAGGTTTGCTTTTAAAGTCTATTTCAACCTATGTAAGTATACCTACTCCAGCTGTTTTGTTTTTGTTTTTGTTTTTGTTTTTTTGGTTACTGCATTCGTGGAATATCTTTTTCCAGCTTTTCACTTTCAATCTATATGTCTCCTTGGGACTAAGGTGAGTCTCTTGTAGACAGCATATAGATGGATCATATTTTCTTATCCATCCCACTAGTCTGTGTCTTTTAATTGGGGAGTTTAATACATTAACATTCAATGTTATTACTGTATAGGCAGTTCTTACTTCACCCATTTTGATCTTTAGGTTTTATCTGTCATATCTTGTTTTCACCACTCCTTTTATACTTTTAGTTACTTTTACTGATATAATCTTAATTTCTAGACTCTCTTCTAAGCCTCTCTCTCCTTTCTTTTCAGACTGTTGCACTCCCTTTAGTGTTTCTTGGAAAGCCAATTTTTTGGTTACAAACTCTCTAAGCTTCCCTTTATCTGTGAATATTCTCATTTTTGAAAGACAATCTTGTTGGACATAGATTCTTGACTTGCAATTTTTCTCTCACAGTATTTTAAACATATCATACCACTGCCTTCTCGCCTTCATGGTTTCTGATGATAAATCAGCACTTAATCTTATTAGGCATCCCTTGTATGTGATGAGTATCTTTTCTCTTGCTGCTCTCAGGATTCTGTCTTTATCCTTTGCATTTGACATTTTGATAAGTATGTGTCTTAGAGTAGGTCTATTCAGATTTATTAGGACAGAGGTATGTTGTGTTTCTTGGACATGGAAATATTTGTCCTTCAATTGGTTTGGGAAATTTTTCATCATCCTTTCTTCAAATGTTTCATTCTCTTTCTATTCTCTTCTTCTGGGACACCCATGACTTGTATGTTTGGCTACCTCTTGCCATCATTTAATTCCCTGAGACTCTATTCATTTTCTTTTTTACATTATTTTCTTTATCTGTTCTTTTGAGAGAGGCCCTCTCGTCAAGCTCACTGATCCTTTCTTTTGCCTCTTCAAATCTGCTGTGATATGCCTCCAGTGTATTTTTAATTTAATTTATTGTGCTTTTCATTCCCAAAAGATCTGCTATTTTTCTATGTATTCTTTCAAATTCTTCTTTGTGCTCACCCAGTGTCTTCCTTTTTTCCCCTTGGTGCTTAACTCTTTTTTTAACAAATCAATTTTATTGACACAATGAATAAATCATAAACCCATCCAAAGTGTACAATCAATGGCATTTGGTATAATCACACAGTTGTGCATTTACCACTTCAATCATTAATAGAGCATTTTCATTATTCCAATAATAATGATAATAATAAACAAACAAACAAAAAAACACAAACTCATCACCTCTCAATCTCCCTAGGCCTCCCCTGCCATACATAGCTGCTATTTGCCTTCTGTCTCTCTAGATTATTTGTGTTTATATTTTGAAAAACAGTCTTATATATGCAATCTTGCCCATATTCATATTTCACCTGAGATTTCACTATGTTATACAGTCCCATGTTATAGTTTTTAGCTTTCCTTCTTGGAGTATATATGTCTTTAGACTTTCCCTTTCAACATTTGTCATACCCATATAATAGCTCTGCTAGTCACAAGCACCATGATGTGCTCTTACCATTTCCATTCATTTCCAAAGATTTACAAACAACCTTTTTACCAATTCTGTACAGATTATCCCTCAGCTTTCCATTCTCTGCCCTCATTCTATTTTCTGGTGATCTATACTCTAATTATTAACTCGAAGAGTTTACACAATATATTTAGTTCTTAATAGTGCAATCATACAATATTTGTCCTTTTGTGTCTGGTTTGCTTCACTCAACATAATGTCCTCCAGGTTCATCCATGTTGTCATATGCTTCACGACTTCATTTCTTACAGCTGCATAATATTCCATTGTGTGTATTCACCACAACTTATCTATTCATTGGTTGATGGACACCTGGGTTGTTTTCATCTTTTGGCAATCATGAATAATGCTACTATGAACATTGATGTGTGGATGTCTGTTCATATCAGTGCTCTCAGTTCTTTTGGGTATATACCTAGTGATGGTATTGCCAGGTCACATGGCAAGTCTATATTTAACTTCCTTAGGAACTGCCAAACAGTCCTCCACAGTGGCTGTACCGTTCTACATTTCCATCAACAGTGAATAAGTGTTCATATCTCTCCACATCCTCTCCTTACCTACAGTTTTCCAACTTTTTAATAGTGGCCTTTCTAATAGGTGTGAAATGATATCTTACTGTATTTTTGATTTGCATTTCCCTAATCGATAGTTATTTTGAACATTTTTTCACATATTTTTCACCATTTGTATTTCTTCTTTGGACAATTGTCTATTCAAGTCTTTGGCCCATTTTTAATTGGATAGTTTTTCTCTTTATTTGTTGAGTTGTAATATCTATATATCATAGGTATTAAACCCTTATCAGATATGTGATTCCAAATATTTTCTCCCATTGAGTCAATGGCCTTTTCACACTTTTGACACAGTCCTTTGCATTGCAAAAATTTTTAATTTTGAAGAGGTACTATTTATATATTTTTTCTTTTGTTGCTTGTGCTTTTGGTGTAAGGTTTAAGAAACTACCACCTACCACAAGATCTTGAAAATGTTTTCCTATATTTTCATCTAGGAGTTCTATCATTGTCACTTTTATACTTAGGTCCTTGATCCATTTAGAGTTAAATTTTGTATAAGGTGTGAGATAGGTGTCTTCTTTCTTTCTTTTGGATATGGATATCCAGTTCTCCCAGCACTATTGTTGAATAGACTATTCTGGCCCAGCTGGGAAGGCTTGAAAGCCTTGTAAAAAATCACTTGATGTAAACTCTAACGTAAACTATATTCTATGGTTAGTGGCAATGCTTCAATATGTATTAATCAATTATAACAAATGTACCACACTAATGAAGAATGTTGCTAATGTGGGAAAGGGTGGGAGGGGGAGGGAGTGGAGCATATAGGAATCCCCTATATTTTTGTGTAACATTTATGTAATCTAAAGTTTCTTAAAAATAAATAAATTAAAAAAAAAAAAAAAGAAAGAAGAGAATGTTAAGTATAGAATTTCCATATGATCTGACAATCCCACTTTTAGGTATACCAAAAAGGATTGAAAGAAGGGAAACAAACAGTTATTTGCACACCAATGTTCATAGCATAATTATTCACCACTGCTCAAGGATGGAAGCTACCCAAGTGTCCATCAACAGATGAATAGATAAGCAAAATATGGCATTTACTTAAAATGGAATATTATTTGGCTGTAAAAAGGAATAAAGTTCAGATACATGTGACAACATGGATGAATTTTGAGTAAAATAAGCCAGACACAAAATGGCTAATATTGTATATTTTCACTTCTATGAAGTAAGTAGAATATGCAATAAAGTCAGAAATTAGAATACAGGTTATCAGGGGCTTGGTGGGTATGGGGAATAGAGTTAATTAATAGTAATTGTTATAGAGTTTCTTTTGTGGATGATGGAAATGTTTTTGTAAAGGATGGTGGTGATTGTAGCACATCATTATGAATGTAATTAACTCCACTGAATTATATATTTGAATATGGCTAAAAGGGGAAATTTTAGGTTGTATATATGTTACTAGAATAAAATTTTTTAAAAATGTAGGACTATACAATACTAATAGTGAACCCTAATATAAACCATGGAATGTAGTTAATTGAGGACTATATGGAACTCTGTATTTCCGTGTGATTTTTCTGTAAGCCTGCATCTTCTCTAATAAAATAAATAGATTATAATTGAAAAACAAACAAACAAGCAAAAGGAAAGGCTATTGATATTTGCTTATTCATTGTGTATACCCACACTTTGCTGAACTTGTCTATTAGTTCTATGAGCTTTGCTGTGTTTTTTTCAGGATTTTCTAGATATAGGATCAGATCATCAGCAAATAGGCAAAGCTTTACTTCTTCTTTTCTTATTTGGGTGACTTTTATTTCTTTATCTAAACTTATTGTTCTAGCTAGATCTTCTAGCTGGATATTGGATAACAGTGGTGACAGTGAGCATCCTTGTCTTGTTCCTGATATCAGCGGGAAAGCTTTCAGTCTTTCATTGTTGAGTACAATGCTGTTTGTAGGTTTTTCATATGTGCACTTTAGCATATTGAGAAAGCTTCCTCCTATTACTATCTTTTGGAGTGTTTTTCTCAAGAAAGGATGCTGTCTTTTGTCAAACACTTTTCTGCATCAATTGAGAGCATCATTTGATTTTTATTCTTCAATTTATCAATGTGGTTTATTACACTAATTGATTTTCTTGTGTTGAACCACCCTCGCTTACCTGGGATAAAACCCACTTGATCATGGTGTATAATTCTTTTAATGCACTTTTAGATTCATTTTGCATGAATCTTTTGTTGAGGATTTTGCATCCATATTTATTAGAGATATTGGTCTGTAATTTCCTTTTTGTAGTATCTTTATCTCTTTTTGGTATCAGAGTGATGGCTTCACAGAATGAGTTTGGTAACATTCTTTCTTGTTCAATTTTTTGGAAGAGCTTGAGCAAGATTGGTATTAGATAGCTTTTGAAAGGTTGGTAGAATTCATCTCAGAATCCATCACCCAGTGTCTTCTGGACGTCCTTAATCTCTTTAGCCATCTCATTGAATTTATTAAAGAGATTTGTTTGAACATCTATGATTAGTTGTCTCAACTCCTTTATGTCATCTGGAGGCTTAGTTTGTTCCATTGACTGGGCCATATCTTTCTGTTTCTTGGTATGGATTGTAATTTTTCTTGATGTCTTGGCATCTGATTTACTACATGTATTTATTCTTGGCCCCTTTTCTCTCTTTAGTCTGGGCTTTTTTATTTGATTGGTTTTGTGCTACAGTCCTTTTTTGATACTTAGTTCAACTTAGTTTGGAACTTTATAGTGGCTTGCGTTTAGCCAATCTGCATTTTTCTCAACTCTTTTTCATATGTTTCTTGCCCTTTCTCTCTTGCTGATTGCAGAATAGGAGCCAAGGATGCAGTTGGTACTGTAAGCCATGCAGGCTGAAGCTGCCCACATTGCCCCAGGAACTGATGAAGCTTCTCCTACCTTTCTTCCCTGTCAGGGGTAGGGAAGCAGCTGTAGCCATGTGCAGTAATCCAAGCCATGTAGGCCAAGACTGTCTGTAGTTGCCTGGAGAGACTGATGAAGCTCCACATCACTTTCTCCCTTGCTTGGGGTAGGGATAGAGCTGCAGGTGTGGAAAGCAGACTAAGCCATGCATGTGAAAACTGACCACAGTTGTCCAGGTAGACTGATGAAGCACTGGACCCCCTCCTCCCCTGCCAAGAGTGAGAATAGAGCCTACGGTGTGTCCAGCAATCTAGTCTGTGCAGGCCAAAAGCAACTACAGTTGCCCAGAGAGGGTGAAGGAGCACCGTCCCTCATCCCACTTTGTCAGGGGTGGTGTGGAGCCACAGATGTGTCCAATAATCTAGATTGTGTGGGCTTAAAGCAGCTACAGTTTCCCAGAGGGCCTGAGGGAGCATTATCCCTTCTGCCCTGTCAGGGGCAGGGATGGAAACACAGAAGTGCCCAACAGTCTAGTTCTTGTGTGCCAAAAGTGCCTGCAATTGCCCAGAGAGGTTGAGGAAACATTTCCCCCCTCCTTTCCTATTGGGGGGTGGAAATATTCCACAGGTTTGCCCACCAGTCTAGTCTGTGCAGGGCAAAAACACCTATAGTTGCCCAGAGAGGCTGCTGCATGTCCCCCCAGCTTCCTTCCTGCTGGAGGTGGGGCTGGAGCCTAGGTTAGGGCTGCAATCAGACCTGGGTGGAAAGAAGCCAGTCCTTAACTTCACTGTGGTTTTTCAATCAGCCCCACTTCCTCTAATGCCAGGGGCAGAGTTAAAATGGAGGCTGCTGGCCTCTTTCTGACTTGGACAGATTCAAACTTTAGCTGTTCTTAGGGTTGGACTTTAGCCAGCCGAATTTATTAATCAGTAACTGAAATAGGTGCCTGATTATCTCTTGTTCTACCGTTTTTGGGAAATGGAGCTTCCAACTCCAGCCATGGAGTAGCTCCCAAGGTGGCATGCGCTGCCAACGGAGGATGGGCACAGTTCTCCGCAGTGTGGAGTGCTCTACTCACGAATCTTCACTGAAGATGGGCAGTTTCCTCCTTCTGTTCTTCCAAGGATGTTGTAGGATGCTCTTCTGGTTTTCTGGGTCCCCCAAATAGGTGATTTAGATCTCTCTGGCTGATTACTAACTGCCCTGTAGGACAAGCTGCCTCTTGGAGCTCCTTACTCTGCCACCTTCTTGCCCCCCACCCCTCCCATTTTTTAATCATATTGTCACACAATCTGATGTACCCTAAAATCTATAAGCTAACTTTTCCTGTATTAGTAAAGATACTCCACAACACTTAGCTGCTTTCATAATTTATTCCCTTGTAAATATCTTTAAATATTAAGTAAAAAAGTCATAACAAAATAACAAACTTCTCTCAGACAGATACACTCATATGTTGGAGGCAGAATCACTCCCACCCTGTAGGCACAAATCCAAACTAGGTGCTTTCATTAAATGGGTTTGTTGGCACACATGCACATGCATGCAGATAATCTATCCTCCATCAGGATGGCAGCCAGTTCCCTGGCGTGTTCTTGGGGAACCAAGGTGTTCATAGCTGCATACCACAATTTGGTGCAGCCTTGAATCCAGCCTTATCATGGTCTCTCCCAAACAGGGGTGCGACCAACACAGGCCCTTCTTTCATGAAGTCTTCCCTCAGTCCTACCTCCAACCCTTCTCAGCCTCATTCCATCCTGAGGTTCTGACATTGGAAGAAGAAAATGTAACCGAAAACATTGCATAAGAATTTGGCACAAAGACACAAGCTAAAGAATTTTGAAAATTAAAAAAGGCCAGGGATAATTAAATATGTATAATCCAACAAGCTAAATACAGCCAATGTTTTGAAGTAAAAAAAAAGATGTTCCTTATCTACAAAATGAAAACATAAATTATTATAAAATAAATAAAAGAATTCAGAGTTCAAAGTGATATAAAGTAATAAGTGAAGGTTTTCCTCTACTCATTGATAAAATTCCTTGTGATTCCTTCCACACATTGTCAAAAACAGTATATCTGTATATTCTTTGTTTTCCCCAACAAATGTAAGCAGTGGTTAAGACCACAGACAGTGGAGCCAGACGTACTGGGCTTGGATCCCATCTCTACCAATTCTGGCCATGTGCAATTTGGCAAGTTATCTAATCTCTCTGTGCTCAGTTTCCTCATTTATGAAAGGAGGATAAATAATATTACCTACCTCATACTGTGGTAAGGAGGATTAAATGAGTTGTTGTAAGTCAAGCACTTAGAGCATGGTGCGTACTAAGTACTATACAAGTGTTGACTATTATTTTTTTTAAACAACTTTATTGATGTATATTTTACATATCATAAAATCACCCCTTTTAAGTGTAAAATTCAATGATAGAGTAACTTTACTGAGTGGCACAACTGTCACCATAAATCAGTTGTAGAACGTATTCAGCTTTCCAATAAGTTCTCTCATGCCCATTTACAGTTAATATCTGTTCCCACCCCACAACCCCAAGCAAGCATTGACCTACTTCCTGTCTCCATAGATTTGCCTTTTCTGGATATTTCATATAAAAGAAATCATACAATATGTGGTCTCTTACATCTGGCTTCTTTTACTTTACAAAATATTTTTGAGGTTCACCATGAGGTAGCATTTGTCAGAAGTTCATTCCTTTTTATTGATAAATAGTATTCCATTGTGTGGCTATACCACATTTTGTCTATAATTCACCAGATAATGGGCCATTAGGTTGTATCCAATTTTTGGCTATTATGGATAATGCTACTATGAACATTTGTGTGCAAGTCTTTGTGTGGACATGTTTTCATTTCTCTTAGTTAGATACCTAGGAATGGAATTGCTGTATTGTATGATGTGGCAGTTTGAGGTTATTTTAGGAATCCCCAAAAGAGAAAGGTTATCTTTGTAAACTATTCCTCTGGATGTGAAACCTTTTGATTGCATTAAATTAATCTGAAGGGCCTTTGATTATATTATTTAATAAAACTGCTTTGGGCTTTTGATTCAACTATGTCAGTGGGCATGGCTCAGGCTGACTCCCTGCCCCCTTACTGTGACTGATATAAATGGACACTTACTGAGACAGACACACAAAAAGCAGGAAGAGAGAGCTATGTCATTTTTTATCCTGCCATGTGACAGAAAGGAGATGCTCAAAGAGCTGAGGCCTGGGGAGAGATGACCCATTTTGCCTAAAGCATACACCTGAAGTTGGGAAGAGAGCAGGCCAGCCGAGATTGATATAGAAGGCCCAGAAAGAAACAAGCCCTATGCCAAAAGAGAGAGGACTATAAGATCATTTAAGCTCCAAACCTCAAGAGGCTGGGTCCAAGGAGCTCAAGAGGAAGAGGAAGCCTGGACGGTAGGGGAGAGACCATGTAGAGATTGCCTGCTATCTTGCTTCAACATGTGGCAGCTGACTTTGGTGAAAAAGCACCTCTTATGGTGCCTTGAGTTGGACTTTCTATGGCCTTGGGACTGTAAGCTTTTACCACAAATAAGTACCCTTTATAAAAGCCAACAGATTTCTGGTACTTTGCATCAGCACCCTTTTGGCAAACTAATACATATGGTAACTCTATCTTGAACATTTTGAGTAACTGCCAAACTGTTTCCAAAGTGTCTGCACCATTTTACATTCCAACCAGCAA
Source organism: Tolypeutes matacus (assembly GCA_026826555.1). NCBI lineage: Eukaryota > Metazoa > Chordata > Mammalia > Cingulata > Chlamyphoridae > Tolypeutes > Tolypeutes matacus. The sequence continues at coordinate 977,921 of JAKSZT010054494.1, read as the reverse complement.
TATATGATGTTTCCCATTTCTCTATATCCTCATCAACATCTGTTATTTTCTGTCTTATTTAGAATAGCTATTCTGGTAAGAATGGTATCTTACTGTGGTTTTAAATTGCATTTCCTTAATGAATAATGATGTTGGGCATCTTTTTGTGGGCTTATTAGCCATTCGTATATCTTCTTTGGTGAAAAGTTTGTTCATATTTTTTGTCTATTTTATTGAGTTATTTGTCTTATTAAGTTGTAAGAATTCTTTGTATATTCTGGATACATGTCCTTTATTGGATGTTTTTTTACAAATATTTTCATTTTCTTTCTTTTTTAGTTTTTTTATTTTTAAAAAAGCTTTAGATTACATAAATGATACATTGAAAATATCAGGGGATATCCATATACCCCACTCTTTCCCCCTCCGATGCTTTTTCCCATTAACAACATCTTTGATTAATATGGCACATTTGTTACTATTGAAGAACACATATTGAAACATTGCCACTAACCACTGTTCCATTGGTCTATAGTCTATGTTATAGTTTACACTTTCAACCACACATTTTTACAGGTTTTGAGAAAATGTATAATGGCCTGTATCCTTCATTGCAGTGTTATTCAGTACAATGCCAATGTCCCCAAAATGCCCCATGTTATACCTATTCTTCCCTCTCCCTCCCCTCAGAACCTCTGGTGACCACCACCTTTATATTAATGTTACAGGTTCTTCCATTGTATAATAAGGCTACTTTAGTCCAGAGTTGCATTCCCCCCTTATGTTTGTTCATTCCTCAGTATTGAGAATTTTAGGCTGGTGATGCCCACTTTGTTTCTGATGGAGAGGGGGCTTAGATCCCATGGGGAAGGTGGATTGGACTTACTTGCTTGCAGTTGTAGATATTCTCTGTTTATGAACATTGCTCTTTTCATTGTCTTAATGGTGACCTTTAAAGTGTAAAAGTTTTGAATTTTGATGAGGTCCACTTTATCAATTTTTTTCTTTTATGGACCATGTGTTTGAAATCTTGGCTTAACCCAAAGTCTTGGAGATTTTCTCCTATGGTTTCTTCTAAATATTTTATTGTTTTAGCTCTTACATTTAAATCTATGAGCCATTTCGAGTAAATTTTTGTGTATTGTGTGTGGTGAGGGTCTGAGGTCATCTTTTTACATGTGGCTATCCTGTTGTCCCAGCACCATTTGTTGAATAGACTACTCTTTTCCCCTAACAAATTGCTTTTATATCTTTGTTAAAAATCAGTTGACTATGAATATAAGGATTTATTTCTCGGCTCTAAATTCTGTTCCATTGGTCTATATGTCTATCCAACCATACTATATTGATAACTGTGGCTTGGGGTAACTTTTGAAATCAGGAAGTGAGGCTCCTCTCACCTTTTATTTTATTCAAGTATGTTTTGGCTTTTCTGAATGCCTTTCATTTCCATATGAATGTAAGGATGTTCTTGTTAATTCCTGCAAAATAGTCTGCTGGAATTTTGATAGGGATTGCATTGACTCTATAAATCAATTTGGGGTATATTACCATCTTAAAAATATTGAGTCTTCCAATCCAAGATCAAGGACTGTCTCTCTATTTATTTAGGTCCTCTTTGATTTCACTCAACAAAGTTCTGTAATTTTCTGTATAAAAACATCACATTTCTCCTATGCAATTTATTCCTAAATGCTTTATTGCTTTTTAAATAAAACTTTATTGAAGTATATCATTCATACATGAACATACATGAACATACATAAACAATAAGTATAGTAAAAGTTGTGAACTTACAAAACAAACATGCATATCATCATACAGGGCTTCCATACATCACCTTACCACCAACACCTTGCATTGTTGTGAAACATTTGTTACTAACTATGAAAGAGCATCGCCAAAACATTACTACTCACTATAACCTATATCCTACATTTGGTATATTTTCCCCCCATCCCACCTGATTATTAACACCCTATTATTAGTATTATATTATTTGTTCATGAAAGAGTTTCATATATATTCTGTTAACCACAGTCCCTCTTCCACCACTGAATTCCTTATGTTATACAGTCCCATGCTTTGTACAATCCATTCAGTGGCTCTCATTTTCATCACAGAGTTGGGCTGTAATCACTTCAGTCAATTTTAGCACTTTTTCATTACTCCAAAAGGAAAAATCCCATACCCTCTTATACCCCCCATGTTTTTGTCCCTTAGAATTACTATATCTTCTTTGCCATTGCTGCAAAAATATTACAATATTAGTATTAACTATTGTACATAAATTGCATTAGCTGTAATTTTCCCATGTATCAACATATTCTTAACACTTTGTAAAAGAACATTCTTTTTTTTTTATTATTGTGGGTAAAAATCAAATTTTTCACAATACTTACCAATGTTTGTAAAATGATATATAAATATATATGCATATATGTGCATTTGCTTACATAAATGTTATATATATATATATATATATATATATATATATATTAAATGGTGCTTAGATTACCTAAATATTACACAGAAATTACAGGGATTCCCATGTTCCCCACCTCCCATACCTCCCACAACATCCCACATAAACATCTTTCATTAGTATGGCACATCACCTGCAATGGATGTACACATCCTAGGGCTTTGCCACTAAGCATAGACCACAGTTCACATTGTAGACCACACTCTTTCCCACACAGTTCTGCATGGTATATGCTGATGTAAAATGGCCTACGTCCGTTGCCGCAACACCACTCAGGACAACCCCCAAGTCCCTAAAAAGCCCCTGTATTTCAACTGCGTTTCCCCTCCCTGCCCCGAAAACATCCAGTGGCCACCGGCTCCACCTCACTGTTATAATTTCTTCCATTGCTTGAATCACAATATGTGTACAACAGAATACCATCAAGTCCACTCTAGTCCATAGCTCTTCCCCCAATCCTGAGGGGACTGGGATGGTGATGTCCACTCCACCTCCAAGTGAGAGAGGGCTTATATCCCATGGATATGGTGGGTGGGATGATCCTGCCTGCAGATGCAGGTCCTCTCCATTCCCTGGGATGGCCATTGCCCATTGTTGTCTCCTCACCAGGTGACTTGGATGAGTCCATTGAGCTGTAGGGTAGGAGTTGTAGCTCCATCGAGAGTCCAGGCACAGCTGGCACATAGGTAGGCCAGAGGCTCCAGTCTCTGGAAGTACACCTACAAACTCCAGCATCATATATAGGTTTGAATAGAAGGGACTGATGGACCATGTGCAGACAGGACTTATTTGAGTCCAATTCTGTCACTCTCAGGAGCACAGATTCCAAAGTAGAGCCCACTGATAAGGCATCAATCTCTGGGGTTATCCCCCCTTATATAGGACCTGGGTGTCTCCAGAGCCCTCAGGAGCCCCTCTGTGTGGGGTGATATCCACTTTGCTGTTCTATGAGATCCTACTGAGGTGTGCGTAAGTGTTACCTCTGGGATGACCTCCAGACTCTCTTTGAAGTCTCTTAGCCACATGAACTCATTTCTCTTTACCTTTTCCCCCTTTTATTCAAGGCCTTTTTCCAGTCATGTTGCCAGTTGGCACTTGGTATTAATCTCTCGTTACCAGGGAGGCTCATCCCCAGAAAGAACATTCTTATAGTTATACTATTGACCACAATCTTCATCCACTGCCGAAATCACTATGTTATACATTCCCTAGATTATTCTCTAGCTTCCTTTACATTGACATTTACACCCACAGACTATCACATTTATAAATCAATCACAATCACATTTATAAATCAAGAATATTAGTTTTACTCACTATAATGATGGATATCCATCAACTCTATTCATTTCTAACGTTTACAATATATCTTATTAAAAATTCTACATACTTTAAGCATCAGCTCCCATTCTCATCCCATATTCTATCTCCAAGTAACCGACACTCTAGAGTTTACCTCCATGAGTTTACTCATCATATTTAGCTCATATTAGGGAGACCATACTTTATTTGTCCTTTTATGTCTGCCTTATTTCATTCAACATAATGCCTTCAAGGTTCATCCATGTCATATGCATCCCAATTTAATTTGTTCTTACAGCTGAATAGTATTCCATTGAATGTATATACCATGTTTTGTTTAGCCATTCATCATTTGATGGTCACTTGGTCTGGTTCCATATTTTAGCAATTGTGAATAATGCTGATATGAACATCAGTGTCCAAATGTCAGTTCGTGTCTTTGCTTCCAGTTCTTCTGAATATATTCCTGGTAATGGGACTTTTGGTTCATAAAGCAGTTCTATATTCATCTTCTTGAAGTACTGCCAAAGTGTTTTCCACAGAGGCTTCACCATTCAACATTCCCACCAACAGGAAAGGAGTGTTCCTATTTCTCCACATCCTCCCCTGCACTTGTAGTATTCTGTTCTTTAAATAATGGACATTCTACAAAGTGTGAAATGGTATCTCATTATAGTTTTGATCTGCATTTCCCTAATAGCTAGTGATGTTGAACTTTTTTTTCATGTGCTTTTTAGCCATTTGTATTTCATCTTTGGAAAACTGTCTAAGTCTTTGACCCATTTTTAAATTGTGTAGTTTGTCTTTTAATTGTTGAGTTATATTATCTCTTTATATAACAAGGATATCAAACTCATATCAGATATGTAGTTGCCAAATATTTTATTCCATTGAATAGGCTGCCTTTTAACTTTCTTGACAAAGTCTTTTAAAGAAAAAGAGTGTTTAATTTTGAGGAGGTCCCATTTATCTATATATTTTTTCATTGCTTGTGCTTTGGGTAAAAAGTTTAAGAAACTTCTGACTACCACAAGATCTTGAAGATGTTTCCCTATATTTTCTTCTAAGAGTTTTATGTTTGTAGTATTTAAATTTAGGTCCTTGATTCATTTTGAGTTAATTTTTGTATAAGCCGTGAGATAGGGGTCCTCTTTCTCTATTTTGGATATGGATATCCAGTTCTCCTAGCATCATTTGTTGAACAGACTGTTCTGGCTCAGCTAGGTGGGCTTGGCAGCTTTATAAAAAAATCACTTGACTGTAGATGTGAGGGTGTATTTCTGAGTTCTCAATTGGTTTCCATTGGTCAATCTTTCTATCTTTATCATGCTGTTTTTACCACTGTAGTTAAGTAACATGATTTAATGTCAGGAAGTGAGATTCTTCCAACTTGTTTTACTTTTTAAAGACCTTTTTTTTTTTTTTTTTTTCGCTATTCGGAGCCCCTTACCCTTCCAAATAAATTTGATAATTGGCTTTTCCATTTGTGAAAAAAAGACTGTTGGGATTTTGATTGGTATTGCACTGAATCTATAAATCATTTTGGGTAGCACTGACATCTTAATGATATTTATTCTTCCAATCCTTGAAAATAGAATGTCCTTCCATTTATATACGTTGTCTTTGGTTTCTTTTAGCAATGTTTTGTAGTTTACTGAATACAGATCTTTTATGTCCTTGGTTAAGTTTATTTTCTATGTATTTGATTTTTTTAGTTGCTATTGTATATGGAATTTTTAAAAAATGACTTCCTCCTCAAACTGCCCATCAGTAGTGTATAGAAACGCTACTGATTTTTGTGTATTAACCTTGTATCCTGGCACATTGCTGAACTTGTTTATTAGTTCTAGGAGCCTTTTTTGTGGATTTTCCAGGATTTTCTAGATATAGGATCAAATCATCAGCAAATAGCAACAGTTTTACTTTTTCCTTTCTTATTTTTGTGCCTTTTACTTGTTTATCTTGCCTGATTGTTCTAGGTAGAACTTCTAGCACAATATTGAATAACAGTGGTGACAGTGGGCATCCTTGTCTTGTTCCTGATCTCATTAGGAAAGCATTCATTCTTTCTCCATTGAGTACAATGTTAGCTGTGGGTATTTCATATATGCACTTTATCATGTTGAGAACGTTTCCTTCTATTCCTATATTTTGGAGTGTTTTTTATCAAGAAAAGATTTTGAATTTTGTCAAATGCCTTTTCTGCATCAATTGAGAGGATCGTGTGAATTTTCTTCTTCAATTTATTAATGTAGTATATCACACTAATTTATTTTCTTCTGTTGTACCATCGTTACATACCTGGGATAAAATCCACTTGATCATGTTGTATAGTTCTTTTAATATGCTTTTGCATTCAGTTTGTAAATACTTTGTTAAGGATTTTTGCATCTATATTCATTAGAGAAAATGGCCTGTAATTTTCTTTTTTTCTTAGTATCATTATCTGGTGTTGGTATTAGAGTGATATTGACTTCATAGAATGCGTTTGGTAGCATTCTTTCCTTCTCATGTTTTGGGAAAAGCTTGAGAAGGATTTGTGTTAGACCATCTTTGAATGATTGGTAGAATTTACCTGTGAAGCCCCCTGTTCCTGGGCTTTTCATTTTTGTGAAGTTTTTGATGACTGTTTCTGTCTCTTTACTTGTGATTGGTTTTCTGAGGTCTTCTATTTCTTCTAGGATCAGTGTAGGTGGTTCATGTGTTTCTAGGAATTTGTCCATCTCGTGTATGTTGTCTAGTTTTTTTTTTTTGTTTTTTTTTTTTGGCATACAGTTGTTTATAGTATCCACTTATGATCTCTCTTATTTCTGTGGGGTCTGTGGTAATGCATTCTCATTTCTGGTTTTATTTATTTGCATCTTATCTCTTTTCATCTTTGTCAGTCTATCTGAGGGTTTCTCAATTTTGTTGATCTTCTCAAAGAACCAACTTTGGGTTTTGTTAATTCTCTCTATTGCTTTTTTGTTTTCAATTTCATTTCTTTCTTCTATGATCTTTATTATTTCTTTCCTTTGGCCTGCTATGGGATTAGTTTATTGTTCTTTTTCTTGTTTGTTCAGATGTGCAGTTAGGTCTTTGATTTTAGCTCTTTTTTTTTCTTTTTAATGTAAACATTGAGGGGTATAAATTTCCCTCTCAGCACTGATTTTGCAGTGTCCCATAGGTTTTGATATATTGTGTTCTTGTTTTCATTCATCTCAAGATATTTACTTATTTCTCTTGCAGTTTTTTCTTTGACCCACTGGTTATTTAAGCATGTATTATTTAATCTCCATATATTTGTGATTTCTTCTTTTGCCATCCATTAGTGATATCCAGCTTCATTCCATTAAGATAAGAGAAAGTGCTTTTTATAATTTCAATCTTTTTAAAAATTTATTGAGACCTGTCTTTTGACCCATCATATAATCTATCCTTGAGAAGGATCCAGAAAACCTGAAAAGAAAATATATCTTGCTGTTTTCGGATATAATGCTATATAAATATCTGTTATGTCTATTTCATTTATCATAATATTCAAGTTCTCTGTTTCCTTATTTATCCTCTGTCCAGATGTTCTATCCAATGTTGAGAGTGGTGTACTGAAGTCTCCAACTATTATTGTAGAGGCACTTATTTCTCCTTCCAGTTTTGCCAGTGTATGCATCAGGTATCTTGGGGCACCCAGTTTAGGTGCATAAATATTATAGTTATTTCTTCTTGGTGAATTGCCCCTTTAATTAATATATAATGACCTTCTTCATCTCTTATAACAGTTTTGCATTTACAGTCTATTTTGTACGATATTAGTATTGCTACTCCAGATCTTTTTATTTTTTGGTTACTATTTGTGTGGAATATTGTTTTCCAACCTTTCACTTTCAACTCAATGTGCCCTTATGTCTGAAGTGAGTCTCTTGTAGACAACATATAAATGGCTCATATTTTTTTAATCCATTCTGTCAGTCTATGACTTTTGATTGGGAATTAAATCCATTAACATTCAATGTTATTACTGTAAAGACATTACATACTTTGTCCATTTTATCCTTTGGATTTCCATTGTCATATCTTACTACTGTCTGTCTTTTTACCCTTTAAGTTAACCTTACCAATAATCTTCATTTCTACACTCTTCTCCAAGTTTCTCACCCTTGTTTTTTCCTTTCAAGTATAGCATTCCCTTTAGTATCTCTTGTAAATCTGGTCTTTTGCTAGATTACTCTTTCAATTTTTGTTTGTCTGTGAAGACTTTAAACTCGCCCTCATTTTTAAAAAATTTTTTATTGTGGGTAAAAATCAAAATTTTCACAATACATACCAACATTTGCAAAATGATATATAAATATATATGCATATATTGCATTTGCTTACAAAAATGTTATTTATATATATATATATATAAATATATTTTAAGAGGTGCTTAGATTACCCAAAATGTTACATGGAACCCACTGGGATTCCCATGTTGCCCACCTCCCACACCTCCCACCAACCATAGACCACAGTTCACACCGTAGACCACACTCTCTCCCACACAGTTCTGAGTGGTGTGTGCTGATTTAAAATGGCCTACATCCGTTGCCACAACGGTACTCAGGACAACCTCCAATTCCCAAAGAAGCCCTTGTATTTCAACTGCTCATCCCCTCCCTGCCCCAAAAGTGTCAAGTGGCCACTGGCTCCACCTCGTTGTTATAATTTCTTCCATTGCTAGAATCACCATATGTGAACAACAGAATTAATACCAAGTGCCAACTGGCAACACAACTGGAAAAAGACCTTGAATTAAAGGGGGAAAAGGTAAAGACAAATGAGTTCAAGTGGCTAAGAGACTTCAAAGAGAGTTAGGAGATCATCCCAGAGGTAACTCTTACGCACACCTCAGTAGGAGCTCATAGAACATCTAAGTGCCTATCGCCCTCATTTTTAAAGGGCAATTTTGCCAGAGAAACAATTCTTGGCTGGCAGATTTTCTTTCAGTACCTTAAATACATCATGCCGCTTTCTTCTCACCTCCATGGTTTCTTATGAGAGATCAGCACTTAGTCTTATTGAGGTTCTCTTGTATGTGATGTATTGCTTTTCTCTTGCTACTTTCAGAATTCTCTCCTTATCTCTGATATTTGGCATTCTGAATTGTCAGTGTCTCAGAGTAGGTCTATTCAGATTTATTCTGTTTAGTGTGATTGTCCTTCTTGGATATTGATATTTATATCTTTCAAAAGGTTTGGGAAGTTTTCAGCCATAATTTCCTCAAATATTCTTTCTGCCCCTTTTCTGTCCTCTTCCCCTTCTGGGTCACCAATAATGCATGTTTGTTCATTTCACATTATCATTAAATTCTCTGAGTCCCTGTTCCATCTTATCCATTGTTTTCCCTTTTTGTTTCCTGTCTTTTCAAAGTTCAGCTGCTTGGTCCTCTAAGTCACTCATTCTATCTTTAATAAATTCAAATACGCTGTTATATGCTCTAATATATTTTTAATTTCATCCATTTTGTCTTTCATTCCCATAAGCTCTGTCAATTTTACTTGCAGGCTTTCAAATTGTTCTTTATGCTCACCTTGTTTCTTCTTAATATCCTTTATCTGCTTAGTCATATTTTCATTCTACTCATTGAATTGATTTAGGAGATTTGTGTGGTTATCATTAATTAGTTGTCTTAAATTTTATGTCTCATCAGGATTTTTAATTTTTTCATTTGGGCCATATTTTCCTGTTTCTTAGTATGGTTTGTAATTTTTTGCTGATGTCTAGGTATCTGAATATTTTGGTGAATTTACTCTGATGGTCTATTTCGTTCTCTTGCCTAGTGGTTTTATTTCACAGCTCTTAAAATTGGTTTTTCTCCTTGCAGTTTCCTGGCCAGCCAGCAGATGGTGGTCGTTGACAAATCTTTCCATGGAGATGTCTCTTTTAACCTCCACTTGCCAGTGATTCTGGTCTGAACAGAGCTGAGATTCAAAGTGGGCTCTTGTGGACAAATTCACTGAAGAGATACCATTCTCAACCTTCTGCCTCACTCTCCCTCTTCCCAGGTAGGAAGACAGCTGTACCCCTCTTAGTTGGCTGCAGTGAGCCCTGGGTTTTATGTAGGCTGTTCACCTTGAGGGTGGTTGATGGGTACCATGCCCAGCCATGGGGGTTATTAAGTCATGGTTTTCATTTTGACTTCTTCATGTCTCTGTCTCTCACCCTCCTGGAGGATGCAGAGTATTCTCCTGGACTGCAGATCCCAAAGCAGCTCCCTTGGACAACTTTTTGCCCTTCCTCCATTGTTTTTGTGAGACAGTTGAGCCCTGTTTACCTACTCTGATACCGTTTTCCTAGAAGTCCCTGTTTTATTGTTTTTGATGCTATTGTAAATGGAACTGCATTTCCAACTTCATTTTTGGATTTTTTTCATTGCTTGCATATAGAAATGTAATTGATTTTTGTATATTGATCTTGTATCCTGTGACCTTGTTGTACTTTATTACTTTCATATTTGTTTTTGTGTGTGGATTCCTTAAGCTTTTCTATATACAAAGCTTGTCATGTGAAAATAGAGATAGTTGTACTTCTACCTTTTCAATCTGAATATCTTTTATCTTTTTTCCTAATTGCCTTGGGTAGAATACCAAGTACAATGTGGAATAGAAATGGTGTGTGTGGCTATCCTTATCTTGTTCCTGATGTTAGGGGGAAAGCTTTCAGTCTTTTGCCTTTAGTGTGATGTTAGATGTGGCTTTTTCATAAATCCCCTTTATCATGTTGAGGAAGTTTCTTTCCATTCCTAGTTTGTTAAATGTTTTCATCCTGAAAGGGAGTGGATTTTGCCAAATGCTTTTTCTGTGTCTATTGAGATGATCATGTGGTTTTGTTTTAACCTTTCTTTAATTGAAATAGTGGATTACATAGATTGACTTTCATATCTTAAACCAACTTTTCATTCCTGGGATAAATCCCACTTGGCCATTGTGTATGCTCATTTTTATGTATCTTTGGATTTTGTTTGCTTGTATTTTATTGAGGATTTTTGCATTTATATTCACAAGGGATATTGGTGTGTAGTTTTCTTGTGATGTTTTTGTTTGGTTTTAGTATCAAGGTAATACTGGCCTCATAGTATATGTGGGAAGTGTTCTTTTCTAATTTTTGGAGGAGTTTATGAAGTAGTTGAGTTAATTCTTCTTTAAAGATTTGGAAGAATTCACCAGTGAAGCAATCTGGGCCTGGAATTTTCTTTGTGGGAAATGTTTTGATTATTAATTAAATCTCTTTATTTGTTATAGAGCTACTACTATTTTCTATTTATTCTTGTGTCAGTTTTGTTTGTGTGCTTTTAGGAATTTTTCCTTTCATCTAGGTTATCTAATTTGACAGCTTAAAATTGTTCATATTGTTTCCTTATTATCCTTTTACTTCAACTTTAAAGTTGGCAGTGATGCACCCTCTTTCATTCTTGATTTTAGTAATTTGAGTCTTCTCTCTTTTTTTCTTGATTAGTGTGTCTAAAGGTTTGTTACTTTTTAAAAATATTTTCAAAAGACCAACTTTCGATTTTAAAATTTTTCTCCATGATTTTTCTATTCTCTTAATGCAATTATTTCCACACTAATCTTTATCATTTCCTTTTTTGCTTGCTTTAAGGTTAGTTTGATCTTTTTTATTAGTTTAAGGTAGAAGGTTATGTTATTGTTTGAGACATTTCTTCTTTTTTTATAGAGACATTTAGAGGTATAAATTTCCTTCTAAGCACTGCTTTAGCTGCATCCTACAAATTTTGATAAATTGTATTTTAATTTCCACAGCTCAAACTACTTTCTAATTTTCCTTGTAATTTCTTCTTTGACCCATGAATTAGTTAAAAATGTGTGGTTTAATTTCCAATTCCTTCAGATTTTCATAATTTCTGTCTTTTGTTATTTCTAATTTTGGAGGAGTTTGTGAAGGAATTTCCATTGTGGTCAGAGAGATTACTTTCCATGAATTCACTCCTTTTTTTTCTTGTAAGGAGGTACCAGGGATTGAACACTGGACCTCATAGATGTGAAGCAGGTGCTCAACCACTGAGCTACACCCACTCCACTATTTCATTCCTTTTATTAGTACTTGTTTTATGGCCTATCATATAGCTTGTCCTTGACAATGTTTCATGTGTGTTTGAAAAAAAATGTGTATTCTGCTGCTGTTGCATGTAGTGTTCAATAGATTTTGGTTAGGTTGATTTAGTTGATAGTGTTTAAGTGTTCTGTATCCTTGTTGATCTCTTTCCTAGTTGTTCTATATATGATTGAAAGTAGGATATTGAAGTCTCCAACTATTACTGTTGCGTTGTCTCTTTCTCCCTTCATTTCTATCAGTTTTAGTTTCAGGTACTTGAAGGCTCTTTTGTTAAGTGTATGTATTTTTTAATTGTTCTCTTCTTGGTGAATTGACTCTTTAATCAGTATAAAATGTCTTCTTTGACTCTAGTAATAATTTTTGTCATAAAGTTTATTTTGTGTGCTATTAGTAAGCTATAATAGCCTTTATTTTAATGACTCTTTCGTTGGTATACCTTTTTCCATCCTTTTACTTTCAATCTGTTTGTGTCTTTGAATAAAGGTGTGTCTCTTGTTGACAGCATATAGTTGGATCATGAAGGTTTTCAAAATCCATTCTGCCAATCTCTGCCTTTTGATTGAACTGTCTAATCCATTTACATTTAATGTAATACTGGTAAGGTATTATTTACATCTGTCATTTTTCCACTTGCTTCTTGTTTGTCTTATGTGTTTTTTAATCTCTGTTCTGCCATTACTGCCTTCTTTTTTATTATTATACATGGTCTTTATTTGATTGTTTTTAAATTAAGGCTAATTGGGATATAATTTACATATGATAAAATTCACTGTTTTAGGGTTCACAGTCCAAAGAGTTTTAACAAACATATACATTTGTTTAACTACTTCCACAACCAAAATATAGAACATTTCCATCACCCCAAATATTTCTCTCATGTCCAATCCCATCACATCTAGTAGCTAACAATCACTGATCTGATTTCTGACCCTACAATATTGCCTTTTCCAGAATATTATGTAAACAGAATCACAGTGTATAGTTTTTTTTGCTTTTGTTTTTAACAGCTTTATTGAGGTGTAATTCACTTACCATACAATTCAGCCACTTAAAGTGTACACTTCAATGGTTTTTAGTAAGAATATGTCTTTTTGGGGATATAAAACACTTTTTTTTGTGTGAAATATTTCAAACCTACAGGAAAATTGAAGAATTAATAATAAAATTAATACAAAAATCATACAGTGAATTCCAGTATATCCATGTGCGCCAATATGCCCCATGCCCTTCTCCTCCCACACTTTTCCACATTCCTACATTACTGTGGTACATTTATTACAATTGATGTATACGTATTGGAGTATTGCCACTAAGTGTGGATTATAGTTTACATTATAGTTTAAACTCTATCCTGCACAATTTTATAAGTTATGACAAGATATATAATGGCCTGTATCTGTCATTGCAACATCATTCAGGACAATTCCAATGTTCACAAAATGTCCCCATATTACACCTATTTTTCTCTCTCTCTGCCCTCAGAACCTCTGGAGGCCACTGCCTCCACATTCAATGGTAAAAGTTCTTCCATTGCTAGAATAACAATAAGCCTATAGTAGAATAACGGTAAGTCTACTCTAGTCCATTGTTCATTCCCTAATCCTGAAGTTTCTGGGATGGTGATGCCCACTCCACCTCTAATTGAGAGGTGGCTTACGTCCCATGGGGCAGATGGATGGGACTATCTTACTTGCAGTTGTAAATTCTCTCTGTTCCTTGGGATGATCATTGTCCATCATCATCTCCTTGTTAGTTGTCCTGGGTGAGTCCAATGAACTGAAGAGTAGGTGTTGCAATCTGTTGAGATTCAGGGCCTAACTGGCACATGGAAAGCCCAAAGATTTAAGTCTCTTGGGCATAAACCTATCACCTCTAGTACTAACTATGGGTTCAAATAGAGGAGCAGCAGAGCCATGTATAAGGAAACCACACCTGAGTCCAACTCTGTCATACTGGGGAGCATAAATTCCAAAGTAGGGCCCACTGGCAGGATGCCAAACTCCTGAGCTGTCTACCCTACCTATAGTGTCTGGATGTCTCCAGAGCCCTCAGGAGCCCTGCTATTTGAGGCAATATTTACTGTGACAGTCAATGAGATCCTGCTGAGACATGCATAAGAGTATCTTCTGGAATGACCTCCTGACTCACTTCGAAGTCTCTTAGCCATATAAACTCATTTGTCTTTACCTTTTCCCCCTTGTGGTCAAGGTCTTTTTCCAGTTGCATTGCTAGTTGGTGTTTGGTAGTAATCCCTCAGTGCTAGGGAAGCTCATCCCTGGGAGACATATCCCACACTAGGGGGAAGGTAATGCATTTATATGCTGAGTTTGACTTAGAGAGAGGCCACATTGAGCACATTTTTAAAAGAGTTATTTATTTATTTATTTATTTATTTATTTATTTATTTATTTAATCCATTTTTACCCCCCCTCCCATTTTTGCTGTTTTCGTGTCCATTCACTGGGCAATTCTCTGTGTCTATTTCCTGCCCTCTCTTCTCATCCTTCTCCTCCTGTCTTCACCAAGATTTGATCCTCAGAACCTCCGATGTGGGAGAGAGGTGTCTTACTGCCTGCGCCACCTTAGTTCCTGGCTTTTCAGCACGTCTCATCTTGGCTTTCCCTTGTGTCACTCTCCTATCACGTCATCATCTTGCTGTGTGGCTCAGCAGAGCCTGATGGTGCACCTGTGCATGGGGCCTTGGGGGCTCAACCACTCATGGGGCCTGGTGGTGCACCCACACGCAGGGCCTAGGGGGCTCACTCACTTGCGGGGCCTGATGACACACCCACACATGGGGCCCAGCGGCCCGTACACCCTCTATATTTTTCTTTTTTTTTCTTTTTACTGGGAGGTCCCTGGGATCAAATCCAGGTCCCTCCATATGTGAGATGGATGCCCAACCATTTGAGCCACATCCACCCCCTTGCTATATCTCTTAAAGTTGACCAAAGATACCTAGAGTTACAGTCATTTCCCATACAGGATGGTCATATAATAAATCAGGCTTGGTTTATCACCAGCATTCTAAAAACCAGACCTAGGGAGAAAAACTAGGTCTAAGGATACATGCATGGTTTCTAACATAGCTAATGTTTAACCTACCCTGATTATCACAAAATCAAGACAGTGAGAATATTCACAACTGCCTTCTTTTTTGATAGGTATTTTCTTGCATGCTATTTTGATTCCTTTCTTGTTTCTCTTTATATATATATATATTATTTTTTGTTCATTTATATATATATTTTTGAGTTGTTTTCTTATTAATTGCCCTGGTGATTACAGTTAACATCTTAACTTAAAACAATCTCGTTTGAATTAATATTAACTTAATTTCAATAGTATACAGAACCTTTGCTACAATATAGGTCCATTCCCTCCCCATTCTTTTGGGTAATTATTGTCATAGAAAAGACATATTACATCTTTATACATTCTAAAACCATCAACAGAGTTTTATAATTCATTCTTTATGCAAGTATAATTTAAATATGGTAGGAAAAAACAGTTGTAAAAATATGTTTATACTCTTTTATATTTATCTATGTAGTTACATTTACTGTAGTGTTCTTTATTTCTTAGTGTGGATGTGAGTTACCACCTAGTGTCCTTTCATTTCAGCCTCAAGTACTCCATTTAGTATTTATTGTGACAAGTCAGGTAGTGAAAAATTCTCTCATTTTTTGTTTACAGTGGTATCTCGGTACTCATCGTTAATTGGTTCCGGGAAGCACAGCGAGTACCAGAAATAATGAGTACCAAAGAAAATTTTCCCATAAGGAATAATGTAAATAAATTTAATGCATTCCCAAACCAAAGACAATGCACACTTTAAGGCAATATGTAAAAAAATAGGGTTGTATTTAATTACTTTACATGAGAAATAAACCTAAAAGTTAATAAATACCTAATAAAATAAAATAAAAACTTCACTTTATCTGTATGGAGAAGAGTCCATGGCCTAATGGGATAGTGGGAGGAGAGTGATGAGGAGGAGACGTTACATGGAGTGTTGCCTGGAAGGAGAGTCCCCCTCCAATAGAGCATCAGGCACTTGCACTTCAGGTATTCTTTTTCTTTTCTGCCTTTTTTCAACTTGCACCACAGGCTCTGACACACTTTTTGTCAACTTCTCTAAAAATTTTATCCAGTGAGGACTGCTTCTGTCTTCTTTTCATAATTCCTCAAAAGTGTGAAATTGTTTGGTCATTCAATAAATTCACATTTCTACTTGTCAGAACTTTGTCCAGATGGTACTTCTACACAAAGTTTTGAACTTCTGCCCATTTTGCTCACATTTCTTTTATCAAGGAACTGGGGACATCCTCCCTCATCTCTTACTCACCTGAAGAAATCTCTTCAGCCACCTCTTGTTGCTGCTCCTTCTGTAGTTCCTGCAGCTCCTCAGTGTTCCTCCACTAACTCCTCAACATCAGCATTGACCTCCAGACCCATGGATTGGCCCAAAAATACAATATCCTGCACAACTGTACCCTCTGTACCTGCAGGCTTGGGGTCAGCCTCAAACCCTTCGAAGCCTCTTTAAATCATAGCTTCTGGACATAAATTCTTCCATGCTGAATTCATTGTCCTAAAAGAGACTTTGTCCCAGGCCTTATCAATAAGGTTAAGGCAGCGTAGGATATTGAAATGCTCCTTCCAGAATCCCATGAGTTTCAAAGGTGATCTCAAAGCACCTCTGGAAAAGTGTCTTGGTATACAACTTTTTGAAGTTTGAAATGACCTGCTGGTCCATGGTCTGGATGAGAGGAGTACTGTTGGAGGGCAGGAACCTTACAGTGATGAAGCTGAACTCCTCCAGTAAATCATCCTCCAAGCCTAGAGGGTGGGCAGACACATTGTCCAAAAGTAGGTGAGATTTCAGAGGCAATTATTTCTCTAGTAAATATTTTTTCACTGAGGGACCAAACACTTCATTTATCCACTCAGAGAAAAGTTGCCTCGTGACCCAAGGTTTGCTGTTTGCCCTTTACATCACATGGAATTTGCTTTTTATGACATTATGCTTCTTGAAAACTCGTGGATTTTCACTATGATAGAACAGTAGAGGCTGGAGTTTTAAGTTCCCACTAGCATTCCCATACAACAATAGAGTGAGCCTGTCCTTCATTGGTTTGTGGCCTGGTAATGCTTTCTCCTCTTTTGTGATATTGGTTCTACACAGCATTTTTTCCCCAAAAAACTCTGGTCTCATCACAGTTAAAAATTTGGTGGGGAATAAAACCCTCAGCCTCTACATGGTCTTGAAATTCACTGATGAATTCATCAGCAGCCTTTTTATTAGCACTCACTGCCTTGCCATGCCTCAGGACACTATGGATGTCGGTCCTCATTTTAAAATGAGCAAACCAGCCATGGCTGGCCTTAAAAACTTCAACACTCTCAACACTCTTTTCTGGTTTGTTTTTCAAAAGATTGGCATAATTCACATATCATGGCTTCTGATACACTGTCATTTGCTAACTGCTTCTTGTTTACCTAAATTAATAACAGCTTTCCAACTTCCTTGAGTGGCTAGAAATGTTTCTTTGTTATTGTTTTAACTCCTTTTGCAATGTCAGGCTTTTAAAATTGCTTCTTTATTCTTAATGATGTTGGAGACCATTGTTCTAGGCATACCGTATTCCCAAGCAAGATCAGTAATGTGAATACCACTCTCATATATGCCTTTTATTTATTTTTCTCAATGATGGTTGAAGTAATTTTCTTTTCTGTTCAGCGCTATCACTGCTCATTTTCTTAGGGCCCATATTGAGAAAAAAAATGCAAAAATACACAAAATGACCACAGAAGCTAAGAAAAGACTGCAATGGGATGTGCACAGGGCAGAAGCTACCAAGTGATTAACGTGTGACCCTTTGTTTCAGCTTGAAAGCTAGCGAGTCATGAAGCAATTGACACCAACAAGTTCTTGCTTGCATATGGAGTACCAAACAAATGATGAGTACCAGGACAAAATTTTTATGTCAAAATGCATTGAGTACCAAATTCGTTGAGTTTCAAGGCAGTTGAGTACCAAGGTATGCCTGTATATGGAAATTTCTTAATTTCATCTTGTTAAAGGATAGTTTTGTTGGGCATAAAATTCTTTGTTGACACTTTTTTCCTTTTAGCACTTTGAATATGTCATCCCACTACATTCTGGGTTCCTGATTCCTGGTGAGAAGTCCACTGTTAATCTTATTGAGGATCCCTTATCCATAATGAGTCACTTTTTGCTTGATGCTTTCAGGATTCTCTCTTTGTCATTCAACAGTTTGACTATGATGTGTGCAGGTTCAAATCTTCTGGAGATTATCCTACTTACAGTTCATTGAGCTTCTTGGAAGTGTAAATTAATGTTTTCCATCAAATTTGGGAAGATTTGGTTTATGCCTCTTTGGATATTCTTTCTGCGCCTTTCTCTCTCTTTTCTCCTTCTTGGACTCCCAGAATACATATGCTGGAGTACTCAATTGTGTCCCACAGGCCTCTGATACTCTCTTCATTTCTCTTCATTATTTTACTTTCTGTTCCTCAGACTCAATAGTTTTAATAAATCTATCTTCAGGTTCACTGATTCTTTCTTCTGCCAGTTAAAACCTGCTGTTAAGTCCTTCTAATGAATTTTTCAATCAATCATTTTCAACTCCAGAATTTCTATTTGGATCTCTTAAAATCTATCTTTTTATTGATATTCTTTGTTTGGTGATACATAATTTCTATACTTTAATTCTTTAGACATGAATTACTTTAATTCTTTGAACATGTTTAAAATAGCTGTTTTAAAGTCTTTGTCTAGTAAATTCAATATTCCTCAAAGATAGTTGCTAGTGACTCCTCTTTTCCCCTGTGTACAGGTCAGATCTGCTAGTTTTATTAGGTGTCTTGTAATTATTTGTTGAAAACTGGAAATTTTAGATAATATAATTTGACAACTCTGGATCACATCCCACCCCTTCCCTAGAAGTTGTTTTTGCTGTTTTGTTTGTTGCTATTTTTGTTTAGTGACTTTTCTGGATTAATTCCATAAAGTCTGTATTCCCTGTAGTGTGTGGCCATAGAAATCTCTGCTCATTTAGCTTAGTGATCAGTGGATGATTGGATGGATATTTTCTTAAGTGTCTTAAATCAATACTTCTTCCATTCTTTGCCAGGGGCTCTGTGTACATTGGAGAAAGCCTTCAGCACTCAGGTAAACAGTACAACTCTGCCTTAGCCTTCACTTCCTTTTGTACAAGCCTCCAAGATCAGCCAGATGTGAGAGATTCAAGCCCCTCAGGTTTTCCCTGGGGATACACACAGCCTTGCCCATGCATGCAGCCTTCTAGATCACTAGGAATATATCAGAGTTTTTCAAAGCCTCCTATAGACTTCTTATTCCCCAGATATTTCTTTTAAGTTTTTTTGCTGGACAATTGCTTTTCCAAACTGTTATGGCTGCATCAGGCAGCTGTAACATTAAACAATTGCTGCTGATTGTTTTTGACAAATGCCTTGTCCATAGGGCTTTTCTCATGGAGCAAATTCTGAGTCAGGTTAAATAATGAAAACCCTCTGTGAAGGGGGCTTTTTTAGGAAGCTTTGTGATAGGTCAAAGAGTGGCAATGTTCTGGGTATGGAACTTCTTGAGGAGCTTCAAATCTGGTCTGTTCTCTTTGGTGACTGCAAGTCTGCTGGGTTTTACAGCTACTATGTTTGGGAGGCTGCTGGCTTTCAAAGCTACTCTGCAGCTGGGGTAAGGGGCATGGACATAGGTCAAGTTAAAATGTCATAATGTATTCTTACAGAGGGTTGGCAACTTTTTTTTAATCAATCTCCTCAGATTGTTTTGGGCCTTTGGTTAATTTCAAGATTTCTGAAAAAGTTAACTTTTATAAATGTGCCAGTATTTTCATTGCTTTTATGGAGGCATCGATTTATAGAAGTCCTCACTCCACCATACCAGAAGATCCACTTGGTTAGCTATTAGCTATTATTTTATTATACAAACTGTTTCCCAGCTTGCTTTCTTCCCACTTAATAATGCCTCTTGGAGATCTTTGTATATAAGGTCCTGCAGACCTTTTGTTAATCTTCTACAGTATGGGTGCAACATAATTTAATTAACCAGGCTGTATTGCTAGATCATTTAGTTTATTTCCAAGTTGTTTTTTCCTATTATAATAAATAAAAGGGTGTATCATTTTGGATTTATCTTTTATTTATATTCCAAGTATATATCTTTTGTTTAAATTCCCAACTGAGGACTAGCTGGTCAAGGAGCATGTGCAGTTTCAGTTTTGATTGATATTGCCAAATTGCCTTCAAAATAGCTGCACTAATTACACTCCCTCTAGAACTATAGAAAAATGCCTTTTCACATATACTTGTAAATACTGAGAATTGTCTTAATTTTTTCTAATTCAATAGTTGAGAAAATAGTTTCCCATCCTACTTATTCACTTATTTAATTTATTTCTTACTTGGTTTTAATGAAGTAAATATGATGAAAGAGCTCAGCATAAGGGTGGCTGTCTTAGCTCACTTCACCTACACAGTTGAAACATTCTTTGCGTGAGGCTTGTTATGGTAAGAGGAGAGGAAAAGACGATTGCAGTTGGGGAGAACATCACAGAGTATGACCTTTGTGGTAGTTTGATATTATTCATGAATTCCAAAAAAGATATAGATTATGATTGTAAACTGGTCTGTTCCTCTGGGCATGGTAACCCTTTGATTGTATTAGATGCAGCTGAGATGTCTGATTAAATTATGTTAAGATTAGGGCTTTAATTCATTAGAGTGCAACTCAGCATTGAGTCCCAGCCCCCTTGGTGGGCTGATAAAACACTCTCACAAGTAGGTAGACACTCAGAGGAAAAGAACACAGAAGAAGAAAGACAGCTCATTAGACACAGCAGCAGCCCTGGGAAGAGAGATGAGTCTGATAGTCTACAGCTGACCTTATGAAGAGAACAGAGCAGCTGAGCCCAGAAAGAAACATACCCAAGGGAGAGAGATGAGCCTTATGCCAGCCTACAGCTGAGATTGGAAGAAGTTGGGATCACGGAGCCTTTGAGAAAGAAGGAAGGCTGAACCCTTGCAGACTTTGCCTGCCATCTTGCCTCAACACATGACCAATGACTTTGAGTGAGAAAGTACCTCTTATGGTACCTTGAGTTGGACTCTTTAGGGCCTTGTAAGCTTCTACCTCAAATAAATACCCTTTATAAAAGCCAAAAGCATTCTGGTACTTTGCATCAACACTCCTTTGGTTGACTAATACAACCTCTTTTCAAATTTATAACATTCCAATGCTTTGGAAAAACAGTGTGTGGATAAAGTCATCAGTCAATCCCTGGTGTTGCCATTGCTTCATGGACTTGGATTATTTTACACAACCAAGACTCATGGAGATAAGCAGAAAATGTTTTCCTGTACCCTAAAATTGGTATGATGACTTAGGAAAGGAGATGCAGCCACCTCTTGCAAATTTCTCTAGGGCCCTGTTAAGCTCTGACTGGAACTCACAGTTGCTTACGAACATTTTAGCTAGCTAGTGGTGAACTTTCTCTTCCACAATTGCAATATAGAAAGAATTGCACATGCTTTGAGTCCACAAATTGTTTGTAGAGGGCTTAAGAAGAATACTATTGTGTCCAGGCTGCTTTAAAAGTATTTTATGAAGGGAATATAGACAATAAACTAGTGATTTCAAAGTGAAGTTAAGGAGAGGGGCCAAGATGGCGTTAGTGTAGGAGGGCGCACACTACAAGCTCCCAGAGCAAGGTGGATTGTGGATTGGGTCCTGCCCGGGGGTCTGTGCTGTGCACACATAGAGTGAGAAGCTTGGGACATCTATTTGCGTGGATCAACAGCATGGATGGAACAGTAGAGATTCATGAGTTTTAAGGCTGCCAGTGGTGGTTGGCACAGACGGCTGAGCCCCGTGGTTAGGGAGAAAAAATAAAATAAAATAAAACGGACATTTGGAGCCACGAGCAGGGCAAAAAAGTTTTATTTTCTGGGGATCTGGCTGCCTGGCACCCCTTGGACCTTGTGTGAACAGAACAACCTAGCTAATCGGCACCTGGTGAACCGGAGGAGGGATTCTGCTCAGGGGACAGAGCTGATTTCCCTAACGACCCAGGGATAAGACCTGGGCCGCTGCGGAGCCAGGAAGAAGGGACACTTCCCAAAAGAGGGAGGGTTCTGTTGGAGGACAGGGAAGGGTATTTTTTATTTTTAGACATCTATCTGGCTGCCTGCACCGCCCCATAGCTTTGGGGAGCAGATAAGCCGACCTGAAGCAGCATCAGGCTGAGAGCAGACGCGAATCTGCACTCAAACTGATTTACTTAGCAGCCCAGTGGCATTGGAGCTCGGCTCCAGAAGGGCGTCTTTAGCACTCCTCACTGACTAACATCAGAGCTACAGCTAACCTGGGAAGTCCAGAAAGTGGGACGTGCTTAATTAATTTCCACGGGCCCAGCTAGGGTCCCTTCCATAAGGGGGTTGGTCTAGAGGAGGAATTAGTTTGGGTCCTGCATTTCGCTAAAAAAATAAAAATTAAAAAAAAAAAGTGAGAAGGTCACTTCAATAAATGAAAAATAAATTCTTTTTAATTTAGTTTAATAGCTAAAAGCTGCTTCAGGACCTGCATATAGAACCCTGCGGGGAAATTGATTCATAAGCACAAGTAGGCAGGAAGGATCCACGTGGACCCTAGGGGAATCATTGACCCCCCTTAGCTCTGTTTGACTGCTTGCCTGTGTGGATCTTTGGTTTCTCTCTGTTTCTTTCTGGTCTTTTGCTATTCTTTCCTCTTTCCTCCCCCCTTTCTTTTTTCTTCTATTTTTTTTTAAAATTAGGTGCTGCCAGCTTGTCGCTTCTTTGCTGGGCTTCTTTTTCAGTAATTTCCCACTCGTTGTATATATTGATTCTGTATTACAAACTATCACTTATCCTTCCTGTATCTTTCTGCCTTCTGTTTTCTGTTGTGGCTCTTAGAGATAACATTTTTTCATAGGCCCAAAACTTAAGGGTGTCAATTTCTATTCCATCTATTTTGTTTTCTTCTTCTTCTTTTTTTTTTATTAGTATTAACTTTTTCCTTTCAGAACTTTCTTTACCATTTCTCTCCCTCCTCATAATTCTAGCCTTCTAAATCACTACATATATATTCCTCCATTTGTTTTCCCAGTCCATTGTAGGAACACCATTTTTTCCCTAGTACTTTACACTGCTTACACAAGTCAAATATTCACAACATTAAGTCTCATTTTGTCCCTCTTCTAACTTTTATCAATATTACTATTATCTTTCTGCCTTCCTTACATCTTTTGATTCCTCTGGCCCTAACATTTTGCCTTCAAGGGAACATAGAAAGAAGTAAGAAAATAAAATAAGAAGAAAAAGTGCCAAAGAGAAAACTTAACTCACACGCAGAACCACCAGCTAAATAAAATTCTAGAGCATAGAGAAAAGCTAATCAACTGAACAAACCCATCAAGATAATATGATGACCAGAGGGCAACAAAAAAATACAAATGACTCTGAGAAACTGGAAAACATGGACCAGTCCAATACACAAAATAAAAACCAGGAAGCAATGCAGAACATCGAACAACTAACCAAAGCTATCCAAACAAATATCATGGACCAACTTAAAGAACTGAAGGAAGAGATTAAGGATATAAAGAAGACACTGGGAGAACATACTGAAGAAATAGCAAACATGCCTAAAAAGGTAATGGATATGATGGTGAACAATGGCACAAGCCAAGAAATGAAAAAGAGGCTAGGCTCACATAACAGCAGATTTGAACAGGCAGAGGAAAGAATTAGTGATATGGAAGACAATACAGCTGAAATCAAAGAGATTGTAGAACAGATAGACAAAAAGATAGAAAAAATCCAGCATGGACTCAGGGAATTAACCAGTAATACAAAACGCACAAACATACGCATTATGGGCATCCCAGAAGGAGAAGAGAAGGGAAAGGGAACAGAAGGAGTGTTGAAGGAAATAATGGCTGAAAATTCCCAACTCTATTGAGAGAGATGGATGTGCAGATCCAGGAAGCACAGCACACCCCAAATAGTATAAATCCCAACAGGCCAACTCCAAGACATATACTTGTCAAAATGTCCAATGCTCAAGACAAAGAGAAAATACTCAAGGCAGCAAGAGAAAAGAGAACCATCACATACAAGAGAACCACAGTAAGATTAAGTGTTGATTTCTCAGCTGAAACCATGGAGGCAAGAAGACAGTGGTACGACATAGTCAAAATACTAAGAGAAAAAAACTTCCAGCCACGAATTCTCTATCCAGCAAAATTGGCACTCAAAAATGATGGAGAGTTCAAAATATTCACAGATAAACAGCAATTAAGAGAGTATGTCAAGAAGAAACCAGCACTTCAAGAAATACTAAAGGAATCTCTACAAGTTGAAAGGAAAAAACAAGGGAGAGAGAGTTGGAGGACAGTTTAAAAACAACTGAAAGGACAAAAAGAGAAACAAAACAACATATGACATACATTAACCCAAAGAAAAAACGGCTGAAGTAAGAAATTCGTTACGAGTAATAGCACTGAATGTTAATGGATTAAATTCACCAATCAAGAGACACAGATTGGCAGAATGGATAAGAAAATATGATCCATCTATATGCTGTCTACAAGAAACCCACCTTCGACCCAGGGATTCAAGGAGGCTGAAAGTGAATGGCTAGAAAACCATTTTACAAACTAACAATAGCCAAAAAAGGGCAGGAGTAGCTATTCTAATACCAGACAAAATAGAGTTTAAATGCAAAACTATTGTAAGAGACAAAGATGGACACTACATATTAGTAAAAGGCGTAATCTCTCAAGAAGAGAGAACAATAATCAACATTTATGCACCTAATCGGGGTGCCTCAAAATACGTGCAGCAAACTCTGGAAAAACTAATAAGAGAAATAAATGCCTCTACAATTATAGCAGGGGACTTCAACACACCACTATCATCATTAGACAGAACATCTGGATGGAGAATCAATAAAGAAACTAAGGCACTCAACAATACATTAGAAGACCTGGACTTAATAGACATATACAGAACACTACACCCAAATACAGTGGGATTTACATTCTTCTTGAGTGCACATGGAACATACTCCAAAATATACCACATGCTAGGCCACAGAACAACACTCAATGAAATCAGAAAGATTGAGATTATACAAAGTAATTTCTCTGACCACAGCGGAATGAAGTTGGAAATCACTAAGGGCCAGAGAAACAGGTTAGGCACAAGGATATGGAAGTTAAACAACACACTCTTAGACAAACAGTGGGTCAAAGAGGAAATCTCAAAAGAAATCAGTAACTACCTTGAATCTAATGAAAACGACAACACAACATATCAAAACCTATGGGATGCAGCAAAAGCAGTCCTGAGAGGGAAGTTCATAGCCATAAATTCATATATTAAAAAAGAAGAAAGAGCTAAAATTGAAGACCTAACTGCACACTTGGAGGAATTGGAAAAACAACAACAAACTAAACCTAAAGAAAGTAGAAAGAAGGAAATAACAAAGATTAGAGCAGAACTAAATGAAATAGAGAATAAGAAAGCCCTGGAAACAATAAACAAAATCAAAAGCTGGTTCTTTGAGAATATCAACAAAATTGGCAAAACCTAACAAAGAAAAAGAGAGAACAGATGCAGATACATAAAATAAGGAATGAGCAAGGGGATATCACTACTGACCCCACAGAAATAAAGAGTATCATAAGAGGATACTTTGAAAAATTATATGCCAACAAGAATGACAATTTAGAGGAAATGGACAAGTTTCTAGAAACCCACAAACAGCCGACATTGATGAAAGAAGAAATAGATGAACTCAACAGTCCAACTACAAGTAAAGAGATAGACTCAGTCATCAAAAACCTCCCAACTAAGAAGAGTCCAGGACCAGATGGCTTGACAGCTGAATTCTACCAAACATTCCAGAAAGAGCTAACACCAATTCTACTTAAGCTCTTCCAAAAAATAGAAGTAGAAGGAATAGTGCCTAACTCATTCTATGATGCCAACATTACCCTAATACCAAAACCAAATAAAGATACCACAAGAAAGGAAAATTACAGACCAATTTCTCTAATGAACCTAAATGCTAAAATCCTTAACAAAATACTTGCTAATCGCATTCAACAACATATCAAAAGGATTATACACCATGACCAACTGGGTTTCATCCCGGGTATGCAAGGATGGTTCAATATAAGAAAATCAATCAATGTAATACACCACATAAACAGATTGAAAGAAAAAAATCACATGATCATCTCTATAGATGCAGAAAAAGCATTCGACAAAATACAGCACTCTTTCCTCATAAAAACACTACAAAAGATAGGAATAGATAGAAACTTTCTGAAAATGATAAAGGGTATATATGAAAAAACCCAAAGCTAGCATCATTTTCAACGGTGAAATCCTAAAAGCCTTCCCTCTGAGATCGGGAACTAGACAAGGATGCCCACTATCACCACTACTATTTAACATTGTCTTAGAAGTACTTGCACGAGCACTGAGACAAGAAAAGGAGATAAAAGGCATCCAGATTGGAAAAGAAGAAGTAAAAATTTCATTATTTGCAGATGACATGATCCTATACATAGAAATCACTGAGAAATCTACAACAAGGCTTCTAGAACTTATAAAGGAGTTCAGTAATGTTGCAGGCTATAAGATCAATGCTCAAAAATCAGTAGCATTTCTGTACACCAATATTGAGCAAACTGAGGAGGAAATCAGGAAAAAAATATCATTTACAATAGTAAACAAAAGAATCAAATACCTAGGAATAAATTTAACTAAAGATGTAAAGGACTTATATACAGAAAACTACACAACACTGTTAAAGGAAATCAAAGAAGACTTAAATAAATGGAAAAATATTCC